>JAUTBZ010155612.1:0-11349 GCA_032361785.1 Lepetodrilus galriftensis
ATTATTATTATTATTAGTAGTAGTAGTAGTAGTAGTAGTAGTAGTAGTAGTAGTAGTAGTAGTAGTAGTAGTAATAGGAGTAGTAGTAGTAGTATCGGTAGTATGCACATTTATATAGCGCAAATATCCACAATAACTACTTAAATGCGATTTTTGGAAAGTCGGTGAACAATTAAGGAACTAAGTTAGCCCAATCACTTAAGACACATCGGAAGTTAATCTGTCTGCTGATTCCTCGTTCACTTGTCTTCAATCTGTCCTCCATTTCTTCCAAGATCGTATTTTTTTAACATCTTGACGAAGAGGCTCCTAAAAGAAAAATACATTATTTGTATTTTAATAGTAATGATTAAAGAACGCTAGAGGTGTGCCAAAAGCGATACTTTGACAACTACTTTCGATCTTCCGCGCCAATAATTGACATTGATGTATAGATTTGCTTCTTTATCAGAAAGAAAGACAACTCGGAGTGTGTCAATTTAAAGGCATGTTCAGGAATATTACTTGTCAGTTACGCTGCGCGGATATTGAAATCTGAGTCAGAAGACGGATACCCGTAAAGATTAGTCACTTGAGCGTCGGCCTTTTTGAGCAGACTTCAGAACACGTGGCGCGTAACCAGCTGTAACACTTTCATTCGTCATAAGGGATGAATTCGTAGCATACAGCACTTTCTTAAACTTCCACCACCGCTGTACAATGAAAACCTTGTTCTACGATGTTCGTAACATTTCTCTCAGTAGCATGGTCTAGAGACACTCCTAATTTCGTAAGTAATAAGAATTTGCATAACTGGTTTTCTGATTATGTTAAATTTTGAAAATATCGTTTCTCACTAAAAAGTCCTTTGCTAAGAAGTTTCTAGAATACGGGCCCAGGTATATAAATCACCCCCAAAAAAGAAACTTGCAACTGATGGATGGACGGGTTTCACCACCTATGCAAGAAACCGTCCTGACATGTTATTCCCGAAGAGACTACAAACATTGCTTTCTAAGTTGTCGCTGTCTAAATTATTTTGCTTTCGGAGTGATATGGAAGTGGCCCAAGTGGCTATACGATTGTCATGATTTGATTACAGTCTCGCAAGGAACACAGTTTAACTCAATTTTCTTCTGAAACTCTCCTAGTGCGTCGGTTTAATCAAATTTCAATTTCAACCATTTCAAATTCACATCTTTTTCTTTCGAAATGTTGAACAAAATAACTCTCTGTATAAACGCGCCTTTCTACAACGTGTACGTGTGAAGTTCTAAATGTTATTAATATTATTATGCAATACATTATGAAGTCAACCACTCAGATAATAAAGAAGGCTCCACGTAGCGTTGAAAGCGGGCCGGTGGATGCTTTTGAAGGATAAGAACGGATCGAAGAGTGTGAAAATCCTGTCTGAAGGGAATCAAGAATAGTTCGTCTGTGATTGCCCTTTTGGTGATTTCATTACAGATATACCATCTTCATCTCGTAATAGTCTCCGCGTTCACAGCTAGTCTGATGTATAACTGGGGAGGGATCAACGCTGGTGTGGAAACTGGGTGTTCATGTATATATGCGTGTCTGCGCGCGCGTGGTGTGTGTGTGTGTGTGTGTGTGTGTGTGTGTGTGTGTGTGTCTGTCTGGTGATTGTATATGTGTGTTTGGTTTATGTGTGAGTCTGCAGGGTGAGTACGTGTGTATGCCTGATGTGTGTGTGTGTGTGTGCGCGCGCGTGTGTACGTGTGCGTGATAGCCTCCATGCGCATACACGTCTATTAACAGCACACTTCGGTATCTCTGAAATAATGTGTACAACAGAATACAAGCCAGGCTCATCACATCGTAATGGCCATTTTTTTAGGGTCCTAATGCAGTCGGCCTCCAAGAGCTAAAAGAAAAATTAGGTTTTGGAGTCCAATGTGCAAATCATATTAGCTAGTCATCACCCGTGACTGTGTCGAGAGCCATCACTATGTACACATCCACGGAAAGCTTTCACTGGCAGAAACAAGAACGTGATCAATATTGATAATACCAACTTTATCGTTAATATATCCGGCTGTTGATGCAGTACATCATATCTGACTCGATTATTATTTTATTAACGAATTCCACGATGGATGCGAACTGTTATTTATTAGCATAGTTAGTAGATAATAAGAAAGAGGTTTAGTGGACAAACGGGTTTAATTAAGAGGAAACACTAGCTTTGTATTGATTCCGTTGCTTATGGGGATAATATAATAAATATAATTTAGTATAATCTTATTGACTACGAATCGATGTTTCACGTTCAGTGTGTAGACATAATGGAATAAGAGGCATGCGTAATGGTTACTACACGATATTACACTTTGACTTTCGCTGCAGACCACGGAAATTACAAACCACCACGTGACTCACTGGTCACGTGACTCGATGCATTTTTTAGACGGACTGATCCTTAACAGCAATAACAGTATGTTTTCAGAGACGACTGCAGTACTGCTGGTTTATAGCGGTTTTAAAAGTACTTCGTAATGTTGCAGATTCAGTTTATTTCTCGAAAATACTAAATAAACAAAACGCCGCCTGAAAACATGGCCCCGATTATTCGAAACAAACTTTATGAATTTTTGTATTTAAAGCACTGAAACACGTTAAAGCACTGAGTACTCAAGGCTGGTTCTTGATGACATTTAGAGAGCTGGGTTGTTCAAGAGCTTCCAAGTACTAGAGAGTTCAATACTGCGCTTATCATCTGAGAAAGTCATACTTGTTAGGCATTCATGCAAATGAGACATTATAATACAAAAAGTTCCGAAATTTTATTGTTATATAATACATGTACATAACATACAAATTGATGGACATGGAATGCTAATACATTTATATACAAACACCGATAAATGTCACATTAATACGGGTACATGGTGTGTCAATATAGGTATACACGTATCACATGAATATGGTTGCTTTGCCATACTAATACAGGTCGATTCCGTATTAATACTGATTGTTCATACCAATACAAGTGAATGATTCACTAGTACCAATACAGCCAGGCTCAAGTTCAAGTCAATTAAAAAATAAATACCATACTACTATATTACCCTTGTTTCAAGGTACTTTTGAATGTTGGTTCTACTGTTTGACTGATCATGATTCGACTGATTCGACTGATTTTAACTGTCTGCCCACTCGTATTCCAACCTATGGTAAATATCTGATTGTAGGTTTTCCTAATAGCTTTGTTCATGAATCCATACACAATGCAGTTGAGCATACTGTTACAAAACATCATGGACAACGATACCTGATGTATCCACGTCGGTTCGGCTATGCCTGACGATATGATGATCAACAGCGGCGTTGACAAGAAGATATACATGATGAGAATGATAAAATTGAACTGGCTCTGTCGCTTGTTCAGTCCGTGCTTCACGCTGCAGAAGACGTGGGTCTGGGCCTTGAGGAACAGTTCGCTCTGTTTGACCTTCCGCCACAGCTTCCAGTAGCAGATCAACGTGAAGATGAAGGACATCGGTACCATGACCCCGACCTGCGCGCGCGTCCACGTGACCGACGTGATGCTGGTGTAGCACATGTGGAAATACCTGTTGTACTGCAGGACATCCGGGTTCCACAGCAACGTTCCCGTCGCCGACATCAGTCCTGGAAGCCAGGAACACACGCAGAACACCGCCGTCGAGTATCTCGTGAAGACCCGGTCGAAGTAGACGTCGAAGCAGACGTAGGTGTACCTGCTGACGGCGATGAGGAGGATGTTGATGAAGGTCGCGGTGCACGTGAACGTCCGGACAACGGCGCTGAACTGACACATCCGGTAGTTTCCCGGGTGCGTTCCGACGATCAGATCCACGGTCGTTAACGGGGTCAGGTATACCAATCTGATGAGGTCGGAGATTGCCAGGTTGATGATGAAGACGTTGAGGCGTTTGCGGAGGTTCTTCACTTTCAGGATGCTGCAGATCGTCAGAATGTGGCCCGGAACTCCAACTACCGTGTAAACGATGGCGAGCAAGACGAGGATAATTCGAAGACAGTTGTTAATTGGCATCCCGACACCGAATACAACATCAGTGGAGTTGGAAAATGCGTCGTCATACAGGCTGCCTACAACGAAAGAGCAGAGGGTCAGAATCAAAGTCCTGGGTATCATTTCTCGAACTTTTCATATCCACTATGAGATCACACCGCTCTCGGAAGTTCATGATCCCCATGTATTAGATATCGCTACGAGAGTCCTTATGGTCCCGTAGTAGATACGATAGCTTCCAGAAACCATACACTAATAGACTATAGCACACATATATTCAAATGTGATTTGAACATTTAGTGTAACCATAACATTTAATGAATACCGAAATAATACAGAGAGGAGAGATTGTTTATTGAAGTCTCACCCGATTCATTCATAAAACATCATACAATTAATCAGAAAATGTTCATCAGCCACTCAATACTAGTAAGTTACGAGATACATGCAGGCCTACGTTAGATTGGAACACGGCTATACCTGTTGTAGTCATCTCCGCCATCGTTGTCTGTATGGTAAGAGATGTCTAAACCCCGTCTGTCAATGCCTCCCCTCAATGTCCAAACACGGCCGCACAATGTCGATAGTTCGTCTGAAACATGAACAATAAATAAGTTAACATCATTATTACGTATATTATTGCCCTGACACATAATTGAGGTGCCTGCAATATTCTACAGCTACTTTCAATAATTTCTATGCTGACTTTAGTCCTTGAGAGGTTTTCGTTAATGTATGTTAATGTGTTGTACTTCTTGTTAGAAATATGAAATAATTTGAATTAAATTTTAATTAAAACGATGATAAGTACAAAAGTGAATTAAAGTAGTCTAGGGAAATTATATATTTTTGTATGAAAGGTATGGCAGTTATAACTCCTTATACGAGTATATACATGAGTAAAATCAATTACATTTCAAGAAAGTAAATGATATTTGTTAATGTTATAAGTAATTTAAAGCATGAACGATGCTAATACTGTACTTGCAAATAAACGGTTACTATACTAATTGCTATCGCAATTTGTCGAAAGTTAGAAAATTAACACGTGAAACCATTATGAATTTTGATAATTAATACTTAATAGTAACATAATATACTAAAATAGTACACCTTATAGATACGATTTAGCAACTATTTGTAGTTACATAATTTAATATAACATTGTAATATTCCCAAAATAATTTACAATCAAATTACCTGTGTCGTTGAAGTTCTGTAAGGTACCACATTTGATCTCAGAGGAACGCCAACTAACAGAATGCCCGTCAAGGTAGACTCAAGTATATATACCTGTCCGGCATATGGCTTATATAACTACCTATGATGATACGCCTATGTTAATGAGCAGGTATATATGACGTATGTATTCCATCTGCATACCGTACACGTGTGTATGTTTTAAGCAAGGAAGTCAATATACCTTTGACATTTTCTTTAATTCAAGTATTACCTCGTACTAAAATGTTAAATTAAATAATTATTTAACAGTAGACAGAGATTTCAAGGCAAGTATATAATATATTTTTATTATTAATAGTATCACTAATCTTTCCAGATACAATATTCCAAATGGAAATTAACCATAAATTAGGAAAGAATTTTTTTTTTTTTTAATTGGGTGGTACGTACTATTATTGACTGAATTCATTTACTTCATTCATTACCACTGCACATATGCATTCAGATATAGTGCTTCCATATAAGGATTACCAAATGAACAAAATGTTTCCAATTATCTACAAGCAATGAACATTAAAAATATAATCTAATGAATTTAAATGGTTGGGTTAAAAATTATCTCACAGTATATAATTACTGATATTAGAGGGAAAAAGTCAAAACGAAAGTGAAAGTAACACTGTTAACATCTATTTTAGCAATCGCCAGACGTCTTCATTCATTCGCAAGGCCAGTTTTCTTCACTGTCAAATAAGTTCAATGACGACAACTAACAAAAACTAGCTCAAGTCCATGATTAACTAAGAGGTCGACAGACTGACATTGCCTAAATTGACCGTAGACAGTGGAATGGGAAATGTTTCCCGAAGGTTATAGGGCCTGTGTTTTATTGGTTGATTTGTCACGTGGAACTGTATACCGTTATATATATACCATTCGACATACTCTACTGTCTGGGGAACATCCATTGGAGTTTATCTGGTTAATTTCGTCTTAAAGCCCCACGTAGAACAAATCTATGTTGAAGAAGCATGTTACCTTCATAGTCAGGTTCAGGTTATGTGTAAATTTATGGAAAATGAATATCAAATAGAAAAACAGTCGACAAATTATGCCCCAAGAAGAATCTATAAAAGAGGGGGGAAAAAGATAGTAAGACTTTGCCTTCGCGTATGAATACAATTATAATAATTCATTTTGTTATTGTTAGTGAAAACATCTATATTTATACTATAGCATGGGTTTGTTACACTCACAGTCTCGATGTCATGTGATCAATATGGTTGATTCCACAGTTTGCAATATAGAGTATCATTTAATATATAAATTCAAGAATATATTATTTTTGATTTTAGTTATTGAACAATGTACAGCGTCTTTTCGTCGTACAGTTTCCAGATAAGTGTCAACACGTTCTAAATAGTATAGACATTAGTCTCATATAAAATAGAATATGTATTTGTTATGTTTACGTATGTACTAATTTTCTATATTTGTATGTACAATTGCTATATTTGTATGTATATAACTGTTATATTTGTATGTGTAGCGTTTATATGTTGTATGTTCAACTTCTGTAATTGTATTTGTAACTTCTATAATTGTAAGTACAACTTTTATATTTGTATGTGCAACTTCTATATTTGTATTTGCAACTTTTATATTTGTATGTTCAATTTCTATATTTGTATGTTCAACTTCTATAATTTAATGTGCAACTTCTATAATTGTATGTGCAACTTCTATATTTGTGTGTGTAACTTTTCTATTTGTATGTAATTATGCAACTTCTATATTTGTATGTGTAACTTTTATATTTAAATGTGCAACCTCTATAATTGTATGTGAAACTTCTACATATTTGTATGCGAAATGTCAATAACATTTTCTCTTTGGAACTTCTCACCAAACCACACTTTCAATCAGACCAACCCCGACTGTCAAGATAACGTCTGAAGCGTCAATAATGCATTCCACCGATCTCTCCGCGTGACCTCAAGATCAAGCAATATTACACGACAATGGAGTTGTGACTAATGTGGATTATGCACGTTTATTTAAATGGTTAAATAATCCTTTCTTTTCAAGCACTGTCAATCCTGGAGGTGCAGTGTTTAGTACATTAAACGAATGCGCAATCGCGAAAAATTGTGTTCGTTATTAAATTGCAGTTTTCCGAATGGCGTTGATTAACTTGCAACGCACAATTAATTCCGCGCAGACCTACGTGTTTTTGTTGATGTCCTAGTCGTTAGTCTGTAAAACCTCGCATTATAAAGAAACTCTTTGGTTGTTTATTTGAAAACATTGATTCTTCTTTCAATAATAATTGCAACGGACAAATTGCTAATTTAGAACCAGAAATGCGTAATGGCAGCTCTGAAAAATGACTCCATACTCAGTTAGTTCACTGTGTGTATAGGCTGAGGATGTTGCCAATTCTAATAGGTGACCGAGAGTGCCATCTGTTTTATTAAAACCGTTTTCAATCTCTTGAAAATCATCAAACCTGAAATTAAAACTCATTTTATATAATTATATATATCGTACAATCGCTCGATGGAAATGACACAACAGCTATCACTTTAACCTCTGGCCTTTGACCTCAGCCAATGACATACTAACTTTAGCATGTCTCGGGGGTAGCAAACACGGTTACTGAGGGGTTGACTTGTTTATCGGAGTTTGCGCACGCCTAATTATATCGATTTGACGATCCAAACATCGAAAGCTGAAGCATAACTTCAATAGTCGGACTGCACAGTTGTCCATGCTATTTTGGCGATATCCGTCCGGCGGGTTTATCGTAAACGGTTTTGTTGTTACAGTAAGACGCATTAGCCAAGACTGACACTGGCGGAAATAGGATAGACGCCGTCTAAGGGCAGTAATGGACGCGGTGGTCAAGGGCCTGCCCAATCCCATCTGGGATCCATGATGTGCAGACAGATTCTAATCATTCGTCTTTCATTTAGGTACCATTCGAAATTGAAATCTGCAACTCTGGCAAGACGCGGTCTCAATACACGCGGTACGTGTAGGCTCTCATTAGTGCCAATGCCTGGGCCTGGCTTTGATCAATGGGGTCTTGTGACCTTAAAAAAAAGGACCCAATGAATGATGTGTCCCTCGAGGTCACATCATTGGTCTGATGCCACGTGCTTGTCGAAGTGTGATAGATAACACCTTGGTTACTATTGAATAACTAGTCAACTGAGTACTCTAACCGTTTGAAAAGCACACACTATTGTCAATTAACAAAACATATTAAAAATATATATATTTAAAAATAATATTTAAACTATTAAAATGAAAACAATTTAAATAATAATAATAAACTATTTAAAAAAATAAAAAATAAAGTCTAGCTCGTTTTGTTGATTGGCAATTCAAATATATTAAAACATATTCATAAAAATATTTAAAAAACACCTATCAAAGTAAAGTATAAAATAAATAAATAAATAACTTGTCTAGCTGGTTTTGTTCATTGGTCTTAATTCTTCATTGGTTTAATATAGTTACATCGTCTACTACTCGCTAATCGGTATGCTTGTTTTGTTTCACCGAGTAATTAAGACGTTTCCAACAGTTATGACAATGTGACTAGTTATATGACGGTGTAGTGAAGCAGGGCCATTGCGGATGAGTTGCGCTAACATTATATTAGCACTAGAGTCAGGTAGCGATGTCGACTGAAGAGGAAGATTATCCAGTTTTTAACATGAAACAGTCGACAGACTTTGATAGCGATCTAAAATCACCTCATAATTTTGCCACCGTCTGCAAGGAGGAGCGTTCTCCGCGTTAATATAATACACTCCAACGATCAATCAGCTTCAGATTCACGTTCTTCTTAGCCATGCGTCAAAGTGAAGTAAGATCAGCCGATTTAAGAGCATTATTTTGAGGTTGTTGGTTGGGAATTTCCCGAGGGTTTTGGGAAAATACGACTACCAAACGGATGGACTGATGTTAGATTTGTCATCGTACTGTATGACTTCTATACGCCTGTGTTAAATACATCACAGACTATTCGATTTTGATGGTACTAAATCTTTAGCATCTTGTCACGAGCGGGGAAATCGCATACATTGTGTCTATTGGACGTCCTTACGAACACAGATAACCGAGTTGGGTGTTAATACTTGTCAGTTTCAGTAGATGGACAACACGCGCCGAAGAATCACAAGGCTATTCCACAGAGAAATAAAAACAGTTCCTGTGATCCTACGGCCAGACGTTACATCCGTCAATGTATTTTATTTTACCCTTGGTTTGAAAATAATGTTATAAAGGCCAAAGGGTAAACATCATACTAACTGCATTACAACAGCAGCTATGTAGACAGTTGTTTTGGGCCAAATTGTGGATAACAATGAAAATATAATATTCATACGTGTGACCATTCTCTGCCCATCCTCTGTCTATCCTCTGCCCAAAGGGTTATCTGCTTGAAATACTATTTTCACTGATAGTACGATGATTATAATGAATAGTACGAGCTGTGGAGAGAGTGTGACGTGTGGAATACTTTTACATTGCCACACTTATGTTGTCAGTCCTCCTCGACAAATGCCATTAGAAACATCATTATTTGGAATCAAGTATACACGTAGTTTCTCTTGAACTACATGCCATTCGGAAATAATCGAAAATGTATTCCAAGTACACTCTCTACTATGTTATTAGAAGATAAAGCTCATTCGTCAAAGGTGTTCCGAGTGTTGACTTCCGGTCGGTCTATTTTGAAAGTAAGATCTAAGGTCAGTTCTACCGCAGACGTCTAATTAGAACTGACGACCTAGAGTTCAATAGGATGTGAAAATACTAAAACTAGCGGGACGCTAGGAACATGTAGGCGACTGAATACAGAACTTCCTTCTATTGGACAAGTTTGAGGTAAACAGTCGTTTGGCCGCCATTGAATTGTCTCGTGTGCACCTACAAATATACCCGGTAGTTTGCGTGGGATCAAAATATGTTGTTACATTCGCTGGTATACAACGAATGTTGTGCATACTAAATATATACATGTATATCTGTAATATTGACGATATCTAAGTACTGTATCTATGACTGGATGCGTCATGACGTCTATTGCTCGTAGGTATTACTGTACTTCGTAATGGGGGCGATTTATCCATCTATAGAAACTTCACCGCCAAATAGTTTAACCAATGTGTACATTATGCATTTAGATACATGTATGCTAAAAAGGTCCAAAGTAATTAAAGTTAAATGTTTTTTTTTTTTCTCGTTTCAGCTACATTGAAAGAAACGAAAAAAATGATTCACATAAAATTTGATCATTGACTAATATTTCGCTAATATTTCTGAATGAAATCTTGGGTATCCAGTCACAAAGCTCTCGTATCCACTAAGAGCCCACGGTGCACTTGTAATGATTAGAGAACAATATATATTACGAGCAGCCATATGTCATCTCAGTGAATTCGAGTACTTCATGAACCGATACCCAGGCATGTTCTAATGACGCTAAGAATTTCATTACAATATATTCTGCTGGAATCCAATACATCGTCGTTAAGAATAGCTTAACAATATGATCAAAGTATTGAAATGACCTGCAAAACTATATATATATATAAATACATTATTGACTTTTCACATGCTATAAAACTAGAATCCAATTACATCTTCATCTGATGGAATATGGAGAAGAGAAACAACGGAACGTGATGGATTTGTTCACTTTGACAGGGAACAGTTCATCATTCATTCTATATCACTTGCAGCATCGACGTGGACCGACCGTCGCTAGTTACACAGATTCTTCCATGTATGTCTTAATATACGTACCACAACATCATTCCAACAGCAGAATAGAACGACTTAATGCATGCAAGAATAACGTAACAATTGGGAAATTGTTTTATTGAAATAATGCAAAATGATTATTAAAAAAATGGAAACATTTGATTTAATGCAGAAAGTGCCTTAATAACGTAGTTCCATCATATTACTAATTCGAAACATTCCCCACGTAAAGTTAAAACACACACACACACACACACACACACACACACACACACACACACACACACACACACACACACAAACACAAAAAAAACACACACACACACACACACACACACACACACACACACACACACACACACAAAAAA
>JAUTBZ010155623.1:0-11348 GCA_032361785.1 Lepetodrilus galriftensis
CACGTCTGGAATGCCAATGCCCATTTGTTGAATACCACTTATTACTACTGCCATTATGTTGGTTTTATTTTGTCCACCATTCGGTAATACATCCACGGCCAAAAGCGTCGAATATATACCATGATTAATTCCTTTCGTCCGACTAGGATTTCCTTTTTGTTATTACGAATTCCTTTTAGTATTTTTTTTGCGCAAGCTTCTGGTGAAACCCCTTCATTTTGACCATCGTCCATTTGATTATGTGGTTGCCCATCTTTGCTAATAGCATTGAGGGAAACTTGTGTTTTGACCCTTCCGGGAATAACGATACTCACTTGAATATTATCTTGTTTTAATTCTGCCCGCAAGGTTTCATAAAAACCATGAAGCGCATGTTTGGAAGCAGAATAAGTGGAACGCAAGGGAAATCCAAATTTGCCTACAACAGAACTAACGGTCACTAAGTGTCCTGATTTTTGCGCAAGCATATATGGGAGAACAGCTTTAGTCAAGGCGATATTTCCGAAAAAATTAATCTCCATAATTTTTCGATCGATTTCTAAAGAAGTTTCTTTCGCCAAAGCTCGCTGACTGATTCCTCCATTATTAATGAGGATGTCAATTCGCTTCATTTTTTGAATAACTACTTTAGCAAGCTTAGGGAGGTTATCTGCTTGCGCCAAATCTAAGGGCACGACCATTGCTTGTCCTCCAAATTGTTCGCATTGCTTTTGAATCAACTGTAGTTTTTCTATGCGCCTTGCGGAAAGGATTACATTTGCACCTTGTTGGGCAGCCTCAAGAGCTAAAGCAGCCCCTATGCCAGAAGAGGCTCCTGTAATCCATATATTCTTTCCGCTCAGACTCATAGTTCTGTATTTTGTGTAAAGGTAGCAAAAAGGAAATAATTGAAGTTCCTGACTTTAAAACACCAATTGAATACTAACGGGGCAGTGATCCGAGCCAAAATATTCATTGTGAATTTCCGCTGCCGATACTTTATCAGCAATAGATTTGCTGACAATAAAATAGTCGATGCGCCATCCTGAATTATTTTTTCGTGCATTAAAACGATAGCTCCAATAACTGTACTTCACTTCCTCAGGATGCAAATGGCGAAAAGTATCTACAAATCCTGCCTTGAAAAAAGCATCTAGACCATCGATTTCTTCTTGTGTGTAGCCAGCTGTTTTATTGTAATTAGATTTATGGTTTTTTAAATCAATATCTCGATGAGCTACATTCAAATCACCACAAATCACTACTGGTTTTTTTTTGTCAAGTTTCTTGATGTATTTGACAAAAGCTTTATCCCAATTTTGCCGATATTCTAACCTTTTGAGTCCTTGTCCCGAATTGGGTGTATAGACTGTCACTAAAAAGAATTTTTCGTATTCTGCACAGATGACTCTCCCTTCTGTGTCATGCTCTTTTATTCCCATATCATTTTTTACAGAAATGGGTTCGACTTTCGTCAAAATAGCGGTACTGGAATATCCCTTCTTGTCAGCAGAATTATAATACTGGTGATAGCCTTCAACGGGTTCAATGGCTTCTTCTACTTGAACTGGTTGCGCTTTGGTTTCCTGTAAACACAAGACGTCGGGGTTTATTTTTTTAAGATCTGTATAAAAATCTTTCTTTGCGATGGCTCTAATGCCGTTTACATTCCAGGAAACTAATTTCATTGTTTTGATTTTATGTTTATAGTAAACAATGAGATGGGGGAATGTTTAAATAGTGCCTGCTGACGGCACTTTTAAATTTGATATCCTCACTTATTTACCAACTTCCTGAATTGTCTGTATTATTGTTAGCTTTGCTTAGTATTTAAAGAAATAAGAATGAAAATAGTCAATACACATAAACTAGTTATTAAAGACCAGAAGGTGGTGACAGGAGCTTTATCTAAACAGAATGAGGCTGTCTTATTGTTGGACAATGGCGATGTCATCAACGTGAATACAGAAACGGAAGAAAAAAAGCTATTATTTTCTGTGAAAACTAGTATCCAATATTCAGATGGAGGTTTTGACTTGTCAGACTTTTGCCGGATCTATACTTTAGGGGATATCGTCGTGTTGGTGAATGAATATAAAACACATGGATTTATCCACTATCCTGGCCATTACGATAGACTTCGTATTCAACGTGGTGACTATCATGCAAACTTGAGCAGCTATCCCATCACACTTTTTAACAATGAATTGGGCATTCCTCATTTGGTCTATGCTATTGATTGGAATAATGTTCAAATAATTAACCTTGACACAAGGCAAAGATTAACCGCAACGAAATCGCTAATTCCAGAAGATGCAGTAAAAGATCATTTGGATTATTATCAAAATCGTCCAGAGGAAGATGTGCATATCTGGCCACAAGAATTTGATTATTTTTATGGTGAATTACTGCGCTCTCCCGATCAATCAAAATTCTTGAGCGCAGGGTGGGTATGGGGCTCGGCGGATGCCTATAAAGTATTTGACATTGATAATTTTATTAAAAGTAATACCGTACAAGAAATTAATATCGGATTTTGGGAGCATAATGCCCGTGGTGCCTGCTGGATTGATGACACGACTATTGCCGTTTCGTATTCAAAATTTGCAGAAGGAGAAACAGATGTCAAAGAAGAAAATAGCGAAATACATTTGTATAGAATATCAGCGAACGAAGCTAAACTAGAACGCAAAATAGAATATCAAGATATAGACATCTCCAGATCAGTAATTTTCTACGATAAGAAAACGAACTCAATTGTTGCCTATGATAATAAAATAGAAAAACTGGGTGTTGCGATTTTGTCAATGGATGGTATCACTTTGTTTCAGGATAAAACATTGAAAACAGATGCTTTCTATCCAAAGTATAGACGTTTTATTCAAATTGCGGAGAATGGTATTTCTATCTTTGAGTTGGTGGATTAGATTATATTTTAAACTCTAAAATATGAGTCTATTCGCTCCCGCTAGCAAAATATTCTTTTTTCCATAAGTCCCTTTCACAAGGGGATATTTGGGATTAAAATAAAAAAGCTAAAAAGAATATTTTGCGTAGATCAACCACGTCTTTATTATTCAGATTCTTTAACAAAATCCAAGATCCTATACAAAGTGGAGCCTATTATTATTGGAAATTAATTTAGCGAAAAATTCGATAACTTACACGGCCAAAAACTTGGTGATCGCTTGAAGGAAAGGACCAGTTTCTATAACCCAATCCAAACTTAAAGCGGCCCAAAGCATAGTTTGCGCCTGCTTGCAAAGAGAAATAATTATGTGGTTTTATTTCGCCAGTTGTTACTATTAATAAATCTTGCTCCATGCTTGATGTTGTTGTGCTTAAATATTCAACGCTTGTTTTAAATTGATGCGTATAAGAGCCTCCTGCATAAATACTAAATTTTGGAGTCAATTGGTAGTGCAATGATAATGGTACTTCAATCATGTCAAGTCTCCAATCATTTGCCAAAAAGTTTTTATTTACATAGTTAAAGCTTTTCGAATCATCCCATTGACTTCCAGAATGAGAGCCATTTTGTGCACTTACCAAAAGGTGCTTGTACCCGAATCCTGTCTCCAATCCAAATCTTGTATTAAATTGATAACCCAAAGCCAATCCTAATCCTCCATGGTTATAATTATTAAAAGAGTGTCCTGCTTCCGCAAAAGCATCTAGATAGAATTTTTTATTCTTTCTTCTCGGAGTTATTTTTCTTTCTACATTTTTTTTCTTTTCTTCTAGCAAAGTATAAGGTATTATTGGCAGAGATTTTACTAGTTCAACTGAGAGGCTAGGTTGGGTAACAAGCACTGTAGATATTGATATTACGGGTGTTGGATTTTTAGCCAACTCCATTTCTTTTCGGACCTTTAGACCTGAATTAAATTTAGAAGAAAATTGGCTCTCTTTTTCTGAATTAGAAATATTTTTTTCTGCTGAAAAGATTACTTTTTTCTGCTTTTTATTAATATTTTTTTGTACACTTTTTTGTTTGCTTTTGTTTTGGATAGCTTTTCTTTTAGCTCCTACTGGTTGAGTATTTTTAATTTCTTTAATTTCTTCAACCATTTTTATGGTTTCGGTTACTTGTGCTTGAGTGCTTGTGCTTCTTTGTGCTTGGGCAATTTGTTTTATATTATCTATTTTTTCATTGCTAGCCAGTCCTCCCCAAATAAGCAGGCCAAAAAGCACTACAACAACAGCCGAACCCAGCCACCACCATGCAAATACACGCTTCTTACGCTTTTCTTCCTGAGGCAAATGTTCTTCCAATAAGCCGTGCATATTTGTCCAGCTATCATCAAAGAACGATTCCATTATCTTGTTATCCTTTTGCATAATCACTTGAATTTGAATTGATAATTTTTCGCATTATTTTTTTTGCTTCCGCCAAATGCCATTTAGAAGTATTGATAGAAATATTTAATTTTTCTGCTATTTCTTTGTGCTTAAACCCTTCTACTAAGTAGAGTAAAAACACTTTGTAAGTCGCTGGAGGAAGTTGTTTGGCAAGGCCTAATAAGTCTTCAAAATAAAGCTCATCTAGTAAGTGTTCATCCGCCATTCGTTCGAATTCCTTAAAGACCGTATTGCTTCGAATTTGAGTAGATTCGCTGCGATAATAATCTGCAATGCTACGATAGACAATCCGATGCATCCAGCCTTCAAAAGAACCCGTGAAAGAATAGGATTCTAGATTTTTATATACTTTTAAGAAGCCATTATTTACCACAATCATAGCGGTATCTCTATCTTTTAATTTGCGCAAGCATAAACGCAATAACGGAGGTGCATACCGCTTATACAGCAATTCTTGAAACAATCGATCATTGCGTAAGCAACCCTCAATTATTTCCTTTTCCGTATATTTATGTTTATGTTTCAATCCTCAAAATTTCTTTTACGCAAGTTACTGAAAAAGCCAACCAAATCTAACAACGGAGCGCATATATCTAGTCTTTTCTACTTTTTTTAACCAAGGTTTTCCCCATCTATTATCTGGCAATTGACTCGGGTCATAATGCAAGCTAACATCTTGAACCTTTACGCCAAAATCAAGGGTAAAAGCCCCACTTTGTCCACCAAATCGAACCCCAATAGCTGGATGAAATACCATACCTCCTTTTGCTTTTTTAAAATATGGCTCATTCCCTAGAATCGCTGCTCCATATCCAATGTCTATGGAGTAATATGGGGTGCGATTTCTGTTGAGTATATATCCTCGAACATTCAAAGCGACAGGTACAAAAATCAAATCCCGTCCCCCAAAATATTTGTCAATACCGACACTCAACCCAGCCCCTAGCCAACGGTTATATTGATACCCGAAAGTATTATTAAAACCAAAGCCTATGGTTAATTCTTCCTGGCCTGCACCTCCGCCATTTAAGCTTGGTTGCAAATGGTAAAACCATTTTTGGTATTGAATAGGAGGGCGTACAGAAATCCCCTTTTGTACTATTTTTCTAATTTGCTTTTGAGTAAATCTAACCGTATCACCACTAGCTATTTGTAATTCCACTCGACCTTCTTCTTCGTATTTAATTATCTCCCCTCTAAAGACGTTACCGCCTTTTGTATATATCACATCTTGAGCTTGCGCAAAAAAAGAAATGAAGAAGAAAATAATTAATAATATTAAATCTTTCATCATTATTTATTTAGTGGGTAACTTGCTAATCAAATGCATGTCAGTGCCAAGTTGATATTGATATAGTCCATCTTTGGCAATGACAATTAATAATTCTTTATTGGGCATACGAATCACATCATAAGCAGTCATTCCTCCAAATTCAAATTTTTTATTCGCATCGATTTTTAACGCATCACCTATCCCAAAAACCTTCAAGCCTTCCGATCCATCACATAGATATAACTGCTCATCATCGATTGAAAGGCCATGTGGATTGTACATAGGATAAGTTTTCAGTAATACGGGATTTAAAATATCACTAATATCTATTACGTCTAATTGATTGGTAGAACCATTACAAGGTGTGCCATCCCGTAATGTCACATAAGCGATATCATCCTTCACGAAAACGGGATCACAAGAGGTCATGTGTCCGAAGGTTGATAACTGAATAGGATTTAAGGGATCCAAATTATCATAAATATACATACCATTCTGTCCACCAATAAATAATTTATCCTCATGCGGAAATAACGTTTCAATGCCGAAAGCTACGTTGAAAGAACCTAATATGCTAGGTGCTTGTTCTGTAGAAAAAATTAATACTTTGCCTCCACTAATGATGTACAAATTACCATTGATGATAACCATGCTTGCCATGGAGCCTGCTACAATAGGGCCAGAAGAACCGCCATTAGAATAGCCTGAGTTGATTTGTTCATTTGTCGTTAGCCAATCAGAACGATTTTTTTGGTCGGCACAAGCTACTTCTTCTGTAACCTCCTCTTCCGTTTGTCCAACACGATAAGCTTGTTTCACTTGGTCAAAATAAAACTTGTCCTTTGGAAAAGCATCTTTAGATTTATTCAAATACTTTGGGTTCGCAGGATCTGACATGTCAAAAGTAAACAAAGAAAAATAACTATCTAAAAAGAGCAAATTACCTTTTGCAGCAATGTCTAGATTCCCTTCAAGACCAATAAATGCAATAGGATTAGGATTGGCAGGATTGGAATTATCTATAATATGCACTCCTTTCCGGACTTCATTGATAATTAAGTAATCTCCATAGACTAGTATTTTACCCGTCTCTTCCATTTTTTGTGGCTCCAAAACCCCAACAGAAGCATCCATTTCCGCAGCCGTCTTGTAAATAGGGGTAAATTTCTTATAAGTAACAAAAGTTGTACACTTATCCTTTGTGCAGGAAGAAGTGGATAAAACGAGTAAGCCTAATAGACTCAAGAATAAAAATTTTAAATTTTTCATGTTTTCTTTTTGGTGGTTAAAATGGATTGTTGTCCTCAATTTGATTGACAGCAGGACGGTGGGAAAAGGTTGGTTGCGCTGTGTATAAGATTGCACAAAAGTAAGAATTACGCTAATCTAGAGGATCTGTCAAATTCGTGTTCTATCCTATCTAGCTTGCAATCCGCGAAAATCCGTACTATCTGTCAAATCCGTGTTCTATCCTATCTAGCGTGCATCCGCGAAAATCCTATCTATCTGCGTCATCCGCGTGCAATCCTATCTAGCATGCAATCTGAGAAAATCCGTATAATCTGTCAAATCCGTGTTCCATCCTATCTAGCGTGCTTCCCAAAACTTAAGTATATTTGCAAAAATGAATCAAGAAGCAATCATCCAACAAACAATCGCTTTCGTTAAAAAAAGTCTAGCTAATGCGGAAGGAGGTCACGATTGGTGGCACATCCAGCGAGTCTGGAAACTAGCGAAGCAGATTGCCCTTTCTGAAAAAGCAAATTTATTCGTCGTCGAACTCGGCGCCTTACTGCATGATATTGCAGACTCAAAATTCCATGGAGGTGATGAAGAAATAGGTCCCCAAAAAGCAAAAGATTTTTTAATTTCCTTAAAAGTCGAATCTGAAACTATCAGCCACATCGAAAGTATTATTAAAAACATCTCGTTCAAAGGCGGAAAAGAAAAACAACACTTCAAATCACCAGAACTAGCAATCATTCAAGATGCCGACAGGCTAGATGCACTTGGTGCCATCGGAATAGCCCGCACCTTCAATTACGGCGGATTCAAAAATAATGAAATCTATAATCCTAACATTCCGCCCAACTTAAATATGACCAAAGCAGAATACAAAAAAGGAAACGCCCCAACCTTAAACCACTTCTACGAAAAATTACTGCTGCTAAAAGATAGAATGAATACCCAAACTGGAAAAGAAATGGCCGCTCGCCGACATCTTTTTATGGAGGGGTTTCTGGAAGAGTTTTATTTGGAATGGAATGGTGAGGTTTGAGATGTGGTTTTGGGCTGTAGAATGAAGCCTGACACTTGATAATCATAATTTTTCTGAATCCAATAACTACCAAAAAATCCTCAATATCTATCCAAAAATAAGTGTAATTTGCACAAAACTAATGATATGCGCATTTTCTTGACTTTACTGTTTATCTCTTTCCTTCAGTTTGGGCTGTCGGCTCAATTTTCCGATGATTTTAGTGATGGCAATTTAACTAATCCTGATTGGCAAGGTGATGTGGGAGCATTTGAAGTTAATAATGATAAAGCGCTTCAATTAAATGCTTCGGAAGCAGGTACTTCCATGCTGTATTTACCTGTGACTGTTCCCGATTCAGTAGTTTGGGAGATGTGGCTCAAAATGGATTTTTCTCCTTCAAAGTCAAATCAATTACAAGTTTATCTCCTTGCGGAAAATAATGATTTGGAGAATGCGGATGCTTTGTTTCTTGTCATTGGAGAAAATGGAAATGAGGACGCTATAAAAGTTATGCGTCGAAATAATGGTATCGAGGAATTAATCACACAGACAGCTGCTGGATCGGTCTCTAATAGCTCCATAGAATTAAAAATAATTATTGAGAAATTAAACAATAATTGGACACTAGCTGTAGATTATTCTGGTGGCAACAATTATTCTACTGTTGCTGATTGGGTTGAACCTATTTCCAATTCGGGGTTTTTTGGCTTGCATTGCGCTTATACCGCTACCCGAAAAGATAAATTTTATTTTGATGACATTAGCCTTCAAAAGAAAGTGCCAGATACAACCCCACCAAGTTTAGCTTTTGCGCAAGCTTCAGATAGCAAAATAATCATTCTGGATTTTAGTGAACCTATTTCTAATACGAGTCTCTCAGTCGATCAATTTGTAATATCAAATGGTATTGATGTTGTTTCTGCGGAGGTCTTACCAAGTAACTTACAAGTTAAATTAGATTTGTCGCAAGACCTAGTCAATGGACAAACCTATAGTATTACTGCCAAAAACATTTCAGATGTTATTGGTAATAGTGGAGATAGTAATATTGATTTCCTTTATTCTGTTGTGGAAACCGTAGCACCTTTTGATATTGTTATCAATGAAGTCTTTCCTGACCCAAAACCTACTATTGGTTTGCCAGAAAGCGAGTTCATCGAATTATATAACCGTTCCAATAAATCTTTAAAATTAAAAGGAATCACACTCACCGTAAACAGTAGTTCAAAGCCCTTGCCTGATGAACTGATGCTTCCTGATTCTTATCTAGTTTTGGTGGATGTAGATGATCTTGAATTGTGGACAGACTTCGATAATGTACTGGGCATTGACTTGCCTGGACTAACGAATAGTGGCGCAACGATATCCATTTCCACCACCGAAATAATTCATGAAATTGTATACACAACAGCCGCTTACCAAGACAAAAACAAGAAGGATGGTGGCTGGTCTTTAGAAATGATTAATCCAGATAATCCATGTTTGGCGGAATCCAACTGGATAGCTTCTTCAAACCTACAAGGTGGCACACCAGGCAAAATTAATAGTGTGTTTGACCTGAGTCATCAAGCAGACGCATTACATGCTTTACGGGTGTCTCCTGTGGATGAAAGCAGTGTTGTTGTCGTTTTTGACCAGACGGTTGGGGCTGATGCAAGTAATATTACTAATTATAGTTTTGCGCCAACTGTTGAGATTAGTGCAGCCCAAATATTAGGAAATGAAGTAATCCTGACCTTGGGCACTCCTTTGGAAGAAGGTGTTGTGTATGATTTGACTATTCAGTCTGATATTACAAATTGCATCGGAGAAGCACTCACCCAAACGACCCAATTGAAATACGGTTTAGCAGTAGTTCCTGAAGCAGGAGATGTTGTCATCAATGAAATATTATTCAATCCAGCTACTGGCGAAAAAGACTACGTGGAGTTATTAAATATCTCCAATAAGATTATTAATATTAAAAATCTGACCATCGCAAATCTATCGAGAGAAGATGATATTGAACCAATAATTTCTAGTGGTTTGTTATTTCCCAATAGTCATATTGCTTTGGCAGCAGACCCAATTAGTGTTCGTGCGCAGTATGAAGCACCAGATAGTGCTTGGGTTATAAAAAACAAACTTCCAAGCTTTAATGATGAATCTGGAAATATTACTTTGATTCACAATGGCGATATAATTGACGAAATGGATTATGATGAGGATATGCACATTTCTTTTCTAACCAATAAAGATGGCGTAGCCTTGGAACGCATCAATCCTTATGGTAAATCTTCTGCTCGTAGTAATTGGATTTCGGGAGCTAGCAACACTAATTATGGAACACCTGGTTACCAAAATGGGCAATTTTCGGAGTCTACCGCAAAAGGAGAAGATTATGTAGAGGTCATTTGCAAGATATGCTCCCCAGATGGAGATGGCTTTGAAGATTTTGTTTTGATGCAATATAACCTCCCGGAGCCTGGATACATCTTAAACGCAAAAATATTTAACCAAGAAGGTCAGACAATTCATCGCCTTTCGAACAATGAATTAGTTGGGAAAAATGGCCAAATTAGATGGGATGGTGTCGATGACAATCGTATTCCAGTTTCGGCTGGTATCTATGTGGTTCGATTTGAGTTCTTTAAAGGAGATGGCGAGAAGATTGTGGCTTTGGAGAGCTGTGGGGTTGTGCGTTAGAACCTTAAATCAAATGCCTAGAAATATCCTCTTTTTCTTCATCCAAACGTCGGCGCCACTCCAAGTATCCAAGTACTGCCAATACCAAAAATACGATATATTGGACACCCGTAAAGCAAAGGTTTTTGTAGAAATAAAGCGGAATAGAAATGATATTACCAGCTATCCAGAAAGTCCAGTTTTCAATTTTCTTTCGCGCCATTAACCACATCGCAATAAAAAATACGGCTGTGGTAAAGGCATCTGCATAAGCAACTTTAGTCAAAGGTGTTTCAAAGAAATAATACACCCAAAATACAAAAGCAATCGCCGCAACAAACCCGACGACCATCCATATTTTTTCTTTGGGTGTTGTTCGGGAAATTTGGACTTGTTTTTCCCCTTCTTTTGTTGGCTGCAACCAAAAATACCAACCATAAAGGCTCATCAAGGTATAATAACCATTGATAACCATGTCTCCTCTTAGCTCATAAATATTGCAAATGTATGTGTAGATAGCCGTGCTAACTAAGCCCGTCGGAAATACCCCAATATGTTCTTTTTTAGAGAGCCAGACACTTACCACACCCATGATGGCGGCAAATAATTCTAAAAAGAGATGGTCACTAGCAAAGCAATCTGATGTAAGCACGATTTTTTTGGGTGCAAGATAGTAAAAAGCTGCGCTTTAATAAAAAAGAGCTATTAATCGTAGTAAAATACATGTAGTAAAGTGTGTATAACATATTGCACCTTTTTTTCAAAAGGTAGGAAAAGGAGGTTGTAAAAGAATGTCGACATAGCCTGCTA
>JAUTBZ010155634.1:0-11348 GCA_032361785.1 Lepetodrilus galriftensis
GCAGCACGCGTAGCAATACGTATTAATACTTTTCACTACGGGTCTGGAGGCCGTGCGCTGTGTAGGAAAAGCAATACCAACGAGCAATACATGTAGGGAAAATATTGTATTCATGTATTCTAGCTTGAACGCACCCCTGGTTTGGGTATAGTATGCTTGTTTTCTATAATGTAGTTGCTAAACCAAGAGTTTGGGTTTCCGTAAACCAAGACTATATAATAACCTTAACGCAGGTCTACACTAAGCCGCTTTCGATAATATAGGACTAACTGTGAGGGTAAACGTGTAACCGATGTACATGTATATTCAAATAATCCGGGATACACAATACATAGTCGAAAAATCAGTGGCGACCCTACAACCCTTCTCGAGCATTGCGCATTGAGCATTGCGCATACGTATTCATCGGTTGAATATTTAATGAAGATCGTTAATTTCGTATTCACCATGGACTGATTATTCATGCATAGCAGAATAGACCTTGCCTTTTTTGTTTACCAATCCTAGGATTAGTTGTACCATGGAAATTGTTATTTGCAGTGAACAGTTTGCTTTCCGTTGCCTATTATTTTGGATTGGATTTAATACAAAGCAATCTATAGATACATGCTGTGAAATGTACATACATGTGTAAGTCCGTGACAAGCGAAGGGATTCACAGAGCATTAGCTCTTTGTGAAAGTGATGAAGCAGCTAAGTGCTATTGACAACCTTCTGGACAACGCTGTTCAGCTTCTGTGTCCAACTGTGATGGGGTTTAGTGTACTTTTGTAGGTTAGAGGATATGAGAGAGAGAGAGAGAGGGGGAGATATCGAGATCGATGAGAGAGGGAGAGAGAGAGAGTGAGTGAGACACGATGGAGCATAGATCTTAGAATTATTGCAATTTTCTTACATCTATTTTATCAATGGTTTTTACCTATAGATGCATAGTGCGTGTTGCATCAATAGTCTAACAGTGGTTTTCACCCCTAAACTATTTACTATTACTTGTCATTTTTACTGGGGAAATATAATAAAACTTATGACCATTTTCTTCACATCACCTGGTAGATCTCTTTCGTAAATAAATTAAGTGTTTTTGTGACATTTCGAACCATAAGAATACGTTGGTATAAGTAAAGATTTATAGTTCGAGTTTTCAATGCTGTCTAAAATTGTACGAATTGGTGTTTTGAAAATATACATTACGCATGATGGCAGAATTACGTTAAAAATAACAATTTAAGTATATATAGTACATTCACGACTTCAACAACTCTTTCACACCACCGGGTACCTGATATAATCGTATCTCGAGTGGTATTAGAAAGTGGCAGGGGTGGCAACCATTATTAGCAGGAGTATATTATGGGAAACCTCCTTTTTTCCCCCGACAAACAGTCTGTGCTTTATCATGAAGAATATTGAGATAATAGGAAAAAACATTAACCAAAAAGAACAAAGAAAATATTGATATATAGATACGCCCATTAATAAGACAGTTGTCATTATATTTGCTTGCCAGTTAACAACTATCTATTATTGTATGTACCGTTTAAAAGACTCAATATTTGTTTGGCACAATAATGTCGCTCGTATGTACTTCCTTATTTGACTAGTATAACATCACGACGCGTTAATGGGAGATGTTCGTCGTCAACTGTTCAAAATCTGACTATTCCACCTCTATATTGTAAATAATCTGATACGACTTTATAATTCAATACACATTTCCATTATTCTTTGAATGCTTCGTATCTGATCGGTCTCTGAGGCAAATGTTTGCGGTAAGTGGCACCGTTGGGGCGCCATACTTCAGATGGTCGGTAACAGTATAATAGTGTTTGCGAGGCTAGTATCTGGATTCCGTGGTTAGGCACCTAAAACAAAACTAAACTCACGCTCAATTTACTAAAACGAACATGCCTGGATCATAAATACATTTTTATAGTTGTTATTATTATTAATTATGTTACAATAATGATATTTGATAAGAAAATAATGATTGTAGATTACAACATTCACGTCACGTATGTATTTCGCAGTGGATGACTGTGTCATTCAGCACTGAAGTGACGTTTCATTTACGGTATGTATTTTACGTTACAGATGACTGTGTCCTTTAGGCCGGAAGTGACGTTGCTGGTGGCAGTTCTAGCATGTGCATATTCCTACGGAATGAAAATAGACTTTTCCCGACTCACACACCTTCGACGACCAACAAGTTTTATTGCACATAAACGAGGATCAGAATGCACAGGTATTTATTGAATATTCCAATTTATTAAGATTCGTAAATGAACGATAGAACAGTTTTTTTAAATAATAATACATGCAATTCTATAATAGATAGTTTTTTTTTGTTGCTACGGATGTTGCAGGTTTCCCTCTGCCCTAAACTGACAAGACATGATATAAGTGAAATAATCTTGAACCCCAATTAAAAACAATATATACAAAAGAATAGTACTATTAACATTGAAATCAGAAAAACTAAATAATGCCTGTAGAATCATAAGAAAGACGTAGATGGGTAATTCCACAGAAAAGGGAAAACTTGTGTCCGGTGAAAGAAAATAATGAACTAAAAATGCCTGAACATTAATAAAAACATTAATACAATAAAGACAGTGAAGTAATCCATTATAATGACATTATATTCAACGGGAAAAAAAATCATAAAATTAGTTTATTAATTACAAAGAAAATATGTTTATTGCCAAAGGTACCCGATTTTGCCATGTCCCAAGCTCCAGTTTGCTTCATTGAATATTTTTAAGGAAATGTCATTACCGTAACAGTCATTAACAAAACAAGAATGTTGTTGCGGTAATGACATACTGTTATAGGAATGCTATTAATATATCATTACTAATTAATTTTAAGAATTAATTTTAAGAAAATGTACCCCGAAACCTCGATGCTGAGTATGTGTTCATAAATGGCATATAACAAAGTCCAATTTTGGATGAAAGCATATGCCAGAATTTCCCTTTTCTGTAGAATGACCCATATATCAGATGATGTATCGGTATTTCTCGGTACAGCAACCTCGGTGAACCTAAATGAATTATTATTTGATTACAAATACATAACAAAGATATTGCCTTGTTTTTGTCTGCACGATCATAGATCACACTACCGTTCGCAAAACGCCTTCCTGCTTGATAAGTTATACATTATTTACAGAGATGTACATCCAACAGTTCATCAATGTCGGCGCTGTAACACATGCCGCGAATGAGATCCTATGAGGGCTACTGTATTGCTATTGCTATTGCTATTGTTATTGTTATCGCTATTGTTCCATATACCCAGCGGAGATAAAGATCAACATAGCAGATACTTAATATATACACACATGTGATGCTATCCTATGTGTTTCTATTGTAACAGTTACGAATTGGTAATTAAGGTATGTACTAGTATGTATGTATATTACAATACATATAGGATGTAGAATACAAATTGCTACTATGTATATATATAGTATATAATACTACTTCCGTATGCAGGCGTAGTAATAATATGGACGTGTACGACGGAGTTTCTACGTGAGTAATTAGGTCTCTACCAGACTAGGGGGATCAAACTCCACCCTAGTATACAGTTCGACCTAATGCAGTACTTAGTACATAGTAAAGAGGTAGGACGTTTGATTTTCAATGATCTGTAGTTTCTAATAATCTGTGATAATGAATAAAAGTGATAATTAATGATAAAAGTATGCATTTACCGCATTTATGCACGGTATGTAGAAACGTAAATCTTAATTAACGTCGAGAACGACATGCATATGTCTGATTGTCAAGTGAAGATCTAAGGCACGACCAGTTAATTTGTGAAAGTGACATCCCAAAACAGTATTGTATGTTTTAATTGTATCCCCATATATCTGATTGTCAAGTGAAAATCTAAAGAACGGCCGATGAATTTGTGAAAGTGACACCCAAAGACATTATTGTATGTTTTTATTGTCTCCCCATCCGTTCATTTTTGGAGATCATTCACGATGAAAAGAATAGCACACTTGTGATGTCTAAACAGAGTTTGGCTTAATTATATGTCAGATCACCATTACCTTTCATTCTAGTTGGTATTATTTTCAAATAATGTGTCAAACACCGAGGAAAGTAGACCTTTTAATTAGTAATGTAAACAGCACCGGCTTGTAAATGTGACACACCAACTATCAAACTGTCGATAAATAACGCGTACTAACCCCCTTCAGTGATCATTACATTAGGCAAAATTGGTATGTGCCAAGGTCGTGCGCTTTGCTGCGGTAAAATCTCCGTATTATTACCACTGGTACACTTTGAAATAAAGAATAGTTACATGTAGGAAGCAAAACATCCCATGAGTTAAAGCTGTTGAGCACGCGGATGGTCTCACTTTACCGGAAGTAGTGATTAGCCTCGGTTCTACGGACAGCGCGTATTGATCTTTCATTACTGGTAATTAACTGATGAAATAGCCCATTGCAGACTGCGTGTTTATATGCTGGAGATAACATGGAGAAATGGATGGTCCCAAGCACCTAAGCCTACTTAGCGCTTTTTAAGGAGGTGGTCAGTATTTATTGGTACGTGCCAGAAGCTGTAGGCCACACACCAATAGAGTTTCTCCTAATTTGATAGATTGCCGACTATATTATACAGCGACGTTTGCGTTGAAACGCCAAAGGGGGGGAACAGGACGATCCAGCGGAGAAGAAATTAGTGTTCATTTTGCCATATGATAATCTGTCAATCAACCGCCAGACGGTTCGTAAGTGATGATATTCGTCTCACATATTAAACAAGGCCTTTTCTGTGCGCCATTGACGATATCAACACATGTGAAGTGATCATCACCCTTGATAACGATTACGGTTGGACTCGTTCTCATACTATACGCAGTTAAGTGAGTTTCTGTGTGTATGGACATTGTTGAAAATCGTTCAACACACAAATGTCTATCCGTTAAATAAAAATGCAAAATAAAAAATGCAATATAGTGCACAAACCGATATCCAGTTGACCTGTTAGCTAGTATCCATAGTAATACGCAAATTAAAGAAAGCAATATATTATACAAATCAGTATCCAGCTAATAACTGTTATCCATAGTAACATGCAAATACAATTATTTTAACAAGAAAATAATAATAACGGTGGGTGAATAGGGTGAATACATGAGAGTGAATATGTCATTGCGAGTATATTCAACTCCATCCTCGAACACCCAGTATTTACGACTACCCAACGTCTGTTCAAGGCTCCAAAGCGTACTCATGGCGATACTTTGCTTACGCAACTTTGTACAGGAAGGTCCAGGTTGTCCATAACAACATTGAAGGTTCACATAATGCTATCAATGCTATGAATATAGAAAAACCTATGAACCCTAATGCGGGGAGAAGCAGCACCCCTGGCGCTCATCAAAGGTGCATTATTCGCTTCTCTCCCTCGACCCTGCATTATGAATTCATAGCCAGTTCAAATAATGGTAAAAATGCATACGGCGCTCCGATGACATTTAACAGACAAAAGTCGATACAAAACTAATAATACCTATTCCCATATCGGAAAGGTTTATCGAATTACCGTTTGCGTTTTGGTTTTTAATAGTCATAGAATAGTGATTGACAAAATCAATACTATTTTAAGAGTTATGAAGAGTGGCAGTGTGGAACCACTAGGACTTCAACCTACCAAAGAAATATGTCCTCATCCAGGCATGAGGTCCTAATGGATGCGAATGATTGGTTTGCACCATTGGAATGTGTTTTCATGATTTTTGCAATACAGCGCATACTTCTAAAAAAACCACATAATGTTACTTACTGCCTATCTGAGTCACCACCATCGTTCTCTCTCCCCTCCCTCCCTTTCTCTCTCCCTCTCTCTCTCTCTCTCTCTCTCTCTCTCTCTCTCTGTATATACTCCCTTCCTTTCTCTATAACTAATAATGTGGAAATTAATTAAATGAAAAATTAATGTTGTTGTCATTGAACTTTTGAACCTTGTAACCCGCAGTCTATGACCATCTGATGACTTGTAATCACGTTATAGCCTACATATAGTCAGATAAACATACTCCTAATTAAAGCGATGAGTAGCCTATACTGCAGATTGTATCGTAAATGTTGTTTGCAAATAGAAACTCTGGTTATTGAATGCAATGACATTCACCGTCCATCTTCCTACATATAACATTTTAAAGACGAATCTTTGGTCTCTGTGTCGCCAAATATGGGATGTTTAGCAGACGTTTCTCAATTTGGGAATTGGTTGTCTGTGTAAGAAGCGAAAACATCACTTTAGGACGTTATTAGGCAACCAATGACGACGTGATGGAAACGATTTTGTCGAGACGATCACATCGTCACATGGGACACGATATAATTGACATTTAGAAACGAATATCATAATTTGAGTTGGCGGGTTATGGTGCAAGGGAAAGAACTCGTGTTTAACGATTCATATACAGGCCTATTGTAATATATCCTGAGTTAAACGTACAGTAGGGCCTACTGATGTTATACGTATTTATTAGTAAAATACTTTCATTATAACATATATTCAGCGAATCAACTGAAGAAAACACATAGCGAAAATATTAGAAATTATTAGAAAAAGAAACACCCCAATATTATTTCCTTTCCATTGTCAAAGAAGAATCAGAGAAATTTACATGAGATTATTGATCTTTAGGTACGACTGCACCCAGACTTCGACAGTCCTCAAATACATTAATAGGCCTATATGTAAGCGGCATATTCATGGCTTTCAGTCATTTGTATGACACTTGTAATAGGAATATCAGTTCGGAAACATAGGTTCACAGACTTTGACCGCTTTGGGATCTGGCTGGGAATCCGTAAATAGACCTGCAACCGTATATGCCTACGTACACGGGGAAATATTATTCACGTACACGAGGAAATATTATTCAAGCATTGGCCTGGTTTGTGAGGAAATGCAATTAACGTTAATATCATTACGATTGTCCTAAAATTGATATCGGAAATGGGATATCATAGAAGACGATATTCATCAAATACAAGCCGCTGATAACAATATCATATCCGCTGATGTCTGCATATTTGTCTTGAGATCTGTCCTTTATACACATAATGCATTCATGAGCGTCCGACTTCACCCACATCTGGATCGACGTATACGACGATGTTTAGCCTAAAGATGTGATTTGTTTCCGAGGTATTAATACTTCCTGGATGGCCTATTTATTGAATACCATTATATATAACACGTGATCTGTTTATTGAATACCTCCCTTCACGAAATGCTGACCAGTTTATTGAAGACATTCGTAAAATATGATGACCTTTTTATTGAATACTTTCACGAAATATTAAATAGGTAATTTAAGTTGGCGGGTTGTTTACTGAACAAATACAATGTCATGTTTATATATAGAACAGGCATATTTTCACGAAATACAATGTCATGTTTATTGAATATCTTCACGAAATAAAATATCATATTTGTTGCATGACTGTGAAGTAAAGTTCGATCAAGAATATTATTGAATAGGCCCTACATAAAATACGATTACCTGTTTACTGAATAACTTAATAAAATACGTCATGTTTATTTGATGAATAAACGGCTATTACCTGTTTATTGAACACACTAATTAATACATTGTTATCACCTGCCATTGACAATCGAATAACAACTTGTTTATGTATGTTTACCAGAGGGAAATTATGAATGAATCCACGCCATTCAATGTATTTCCAGACTGTGTTCTTCTGACAGTATATTTTAAGAGTTTGGTTTATTTATTTATTTATTTATTTATTTATTTATTACAACTTAAATATAAACAGGAGAAGAAACATATATACTGGTAGAGAAACTTGAGCTTGAAATATTTTGTTTTGGAAGTATACCGGTTTGCTTGTTTTATGTTTCTACAAGTAAATTGTTCTCTGAAAAGTAAATCACTGATCGGACGAACTTGTTGAAGTGTTGTATAATCACAGATGATAGTGGACCTCAACACGGTTTTAGATACATATTTTACCTTTGTTGTCCTACTATACATACAGTATAGGAACATTATTTACTGCACACATACATGTAAATGCAATTGGTTAAAAAAATAAGGTATTTTTATTAAATCGTCTACATGTTACACGAAAAGCAAATGTTGAAGTCTTATAAAACTCAACACAATATGTAAAGATTTTACTGCACTTTATTTAACCGAGTTGTATCCCTTTGACTGCACGGGATGACCATGTCTAGTACATCCTCTGAAACGGGGATCAGTCATTCCTTCTTGTACAGATAGCGTACGAAATAAAAGAGCATTCGCTGACACTAAGTCTATCTCGACGACGATACTTATTAATGGGGATGGTTACTTTATGAATCCAATTATTCATTAACACCTGCAGCATAGTTATCCCTCTACCTGACATTTGGACTAGACCACGGATTAACGCTTAATTAACACGCTTCAGTCTAATTCGGCTTCTAGAGTTCCCACTCTGACAAATATGTTTGGTCGTATAAGTAACTTCAGCCTTTGACAATGTATTTAGAGAAACTCCGGTTGCCTCCAGAATGGAGAGAGATTTTACAGTATATGGAGTCGATGGAGGATGAAATGCCAATGGTGGCGAGAGAAGTGGAAACCTCGTGTTTAACGTTAGAGGGTAACCAGTAACCAGTGACCTATAAACTTTCTTTCTGTAACTGTGGCATCACTGGGGTTGCGCCTATTTTATTTGGAATCAGTTCCACGGGCTAGTTCGTCAGTGAGCATTGATAGCGCTGTCTCTAACAGAGACGTTAGATGTGTATGGTGTTCCTCAAGGGTCTGCATTCTGTCCTTTTACTTTTATCAAATATACGGTATAATAGATGATAGTATTATCAAATATACGGTACCATTTAGACGATGCTCAATATACATAACTGATTTCAATTCTACTTCTAATTACTCCAAATGTTCAGTCGAGAACAATTACAAACATATGATTGGTGTAGGCTTACACATATTACTATTAGAAGAATATGATAAACCAATGAAAACGTGCAGTTTGAATCAAATATTGATGCACGTTGTATGTATGCATAGGATATAATAGGAATAATTTGCACTCAAACACCGATCGTTGGTCATTCTTAATTACTGTGTGTATTGGATCCACGTTAATTTATTCGTCTTTCTCTCGTAATTACATATTGATTTCTAATCCCATGCGATTCTTGCGGTTTTTAAATGGATTTCTTACAAAACTTTTCCTATCACTATCATACTTTCATCGTTTGGTTCCTCGTTTGGATTGTTTGTAGATATTTTCTATTTCGGAAAGCAGGTGCTGACAGATTGTTATCAAGTCTCGCGAGATTCGCACGTGGGAACGAGATTGAGAATGGAGATTGCAACTCTTCTGGAATTCCATTTCTTCTAGAACCAAAGGGATTGATTTTTAAATATTTCATCAATTTTAACACCTCTTTTATTTTTATTTATGGCCAAAGAATTCTAATTGAATTTCCTGGAAAGTAATTCAGTCTTGATAGGTGTGGCGGAGTACTGTATTGTGTGTGTGGCGCCATTCCGTCTTTCGTCTAGCTACATAACGTCATTGCTCGACGCCATTCTGTTTATTTTCTACTTAACTAGCATCCATTATAAATATAATGCATACATCATAATGCACACCGTCTATTGTACAGCTAGAACGTAGGCGTTGCTATCTTGTTGTCATTAATCGTTAACATACCATCAATTCAGCTTTATTTTCTAATCCCAATATATACAGTTCGATGGAATATGAAACAGAAATAAACAACAACCAGGGACGATGCTGCGGAATCCTTCAGTAACTTTACTATAAGACCAGCGGAAATCAACTTCATTGTTTCCTATGCTTCACACATAGATAAATATTGGCCCAAAATTCTGTGTGAGTAGTATCGATCTATTTGTACATGCAGCTCAATGAAACACTTGTATGTCCACCGCAAATATTCTGGGCAGATGTATTGTCGGCGTACGGACATGCGCGTAGACACCGGCACGTGCATGCATCCTTGAGCTCGACGCCACCGTGTTTTACGTACCACTTCTCTGAATATCGTCCACACATTCTTGTGCCCCCAGTGGGCCCATCCGACCCGTCGGGCACAGGAAAACAATCGAGTAATTTCCCCATTACAATGCTTTTATTTTCCTGTCATTTCTGGGCCTCTTGGAGGGTAAGTCATTCAATAAATATGGTAATTTCACACAGGGCGAATTTTGATGAGTTACAACTAATTGCTGCGAACTCTCTCGGGAGACACCATAAACTCGACATAATTAGAATGATAGAAACGTTGGCCTCAATGACTTTGGTTATTGCACCAATGGTGCCCGACGAGTCTGAAGAGCAAGCACGTTGCACGCCTATTGCTTCTCCTGGTCGCTGTCTATCGCATACAATAGGGCAATATCTCGCCGATATAGAACCACTTTGGACCCATTGGCTCGGGAGAGACCTCCTCCGAGATACCGCCAGGCTTGAATTGGCAATGTGACGTGCCCAGGTTAACTCTGACAACCTGCGGAGTCAACAAGAGGAAGCCGTGCTAATTGCCGGAGCCAATGTATTCTGGACGGTCTGATAATCTCTGGTTAGTTCCAGAAACAGCAACGGATCTCTCTCATTGAACCTCTTTATGATTCACTGAAACGAATGAAAAGCTTAATTAAATAATGCTAAACATTAGCAACGAAAAGCTTTTTGTTCGGATTCTTTGAAGTACGAATACTCAAATAATTAAATCTGCATGACCGTGGTTGTACATTTTGGTTTAAGACCTCCATTATAGTTTTTACCTGGGGTTTACGCATATTTTCAGAACGACGTCCTGGAGTCTTTGATGCCGATGGTTCGGCTATTACTCAGCTTGACATAATGGTGACGCTGTAATTATGCATAATTCAATAGACCGTTCATGAGCTGGTCATATTTGGTTCATCAGATGGACGGCTGGAGTCAGGTCGGCCTATCGACGTGGTCACGACTCTCTTGCACGAAGTAATCGTAGCTGTTAGCTGCAGCTTCCTTTCTCTATTTTGTTCCCTTTTAATATTTTGACACTTCTTATTGGCATAAAACGTAAACATATGATCAGAGCACAACATAGAGTTACGAAACCGAAGTTAAGTTAAGGGGTAAGATTTACATATGTAGGGCCTACATGTATTTTCGTGTTTGTAGTCGTACTATGCCCAGTCGTACTATAAATACTACTACTACTACTACTATTACTACTACTACTACTACTAGGCCTACTACTACTACTATTACTACTACTACTACTACTACTACTACTACTACTACTACTACTACT
>JAUTBZ010155645.1:0-11347 GCA_032361785.1 Lepetodrilus galriftensis
CCGTTTTATCCAACTGAATTCGCCGTTTTATCCAAATGAATTCGCCGTTTTATCCAACTGAATTCGCCGTTTCGTCTTTTTTTCGCCGTTTCAGCCATTTTTTTTGTCGCCGTTTTGGCGTGTCGCCGTTATCGCCTGTAGCCATATTTTAACATGTACATTGGCGAGACGTAAATAAACTAGTGTCTGTCTGTCTGTCTGTCTATCTGTCTGTAGTACCAGTAATAGTAGCTAGATATTGTGCGATCGGTCGGCGAGACCAAAAATCGCAATCGCCGTCCACCGTACACCTGCGAATTTCGGCGACGGAAATCGCTAGTGTGCGGCCAACATTACACAACTGTGTTCGATCGTCCTACAACATGCATAGCTGTATAAAGAACACCAGTAAAAGGTATACCGACACACGCACACGCGCGCGCACACACACACACACACACACACACACATACACACGCACACACGCGCGCACACACACACACACACACACACACATACACACACACACACGCGCGCGCGCACACACACACACACACACACGCACTATCTCTCTCTCCATTTGAATATATACAAGTGCAGTGGAGAATTTGGAGGGTATAAACGGGAGTGCGTTGGAGAACAAACGGAAGTCCGTGCATGGGAGCGTATAAAAGGAGGGTGCGTTGAAGTGTAGAAACGGAAGTCCGTTGGAGGTGTATAAAAGGAAGTGCGCTGGAGGGTATAAACGGAAGTGCGTTGAAGTGAATACACGGAAATGGAGTCTATCGTTGTTCGTAGAACATGCCGGCTAGGGTGAATTTGTGTTTAGAGCCACCTTCAAGATTATTTCACTTGTATAACAGTTTGAATCATCGTACCTAGGTCACATAATCTAACTGCTGAATCTCTACAACAGAGTTGTGCAAAGCTTGGAGTTCTAAGATTAACATTCCTCGGGGAGGATGTGTTTGAATGTGTTTTCGTGTAGGTTTGCATTCGCCACTTCTACGTACCAGACAGGACTTCTACTGCTGATGGTGATGTCACCAGAATATCCTGCAGAAGAACATATTTATAGGTAAACTCTCAACAGTATGCAGGTAACATAATTCAATGACTGATCATGATATGCACATGGGTAGATACAGAAGACGTTGTATAACATAAAACTGCGTTGGAAATGATATTTTCGTTAATGGTTGGTATTTTAAATCACTTGTTATTAGCTGCTCTTTGCAAATGGAAAATGCGTCTTGCCCCACCATACCCTAATTCAGTGGGTAGTGGTCTTATCGACGCCATGTAGATGAATAAGATTTATTAATCCAAGCAGGCCATACCAGGGGTTTCGTGAACTCCCTAAAATTTCCAGTGATTTCCAGAAATCTCTGAAAAAATGTGGTAAGGGATTTCACGAAATCCCTAAAATTAATTGTGATGATAAATGACATGAGAAATATATATTCAGGATACACATACACTGTTGCAATGATATTTCTTCAAGTTTTGTCGGCAAGGCAGGAAATTCACTAAATCACAAATATTGAGGCCTTGCACGGAACAATCATCGGGTGGCAAAAAACGGTTTGGGTGGCAGAAAACAATGTGATGACGTGAGCAACGGCGGAAAATTCCATTGTCTTGCCACCCGCAATGCTGTGTGACGTATTGATTGACGTCACATGCAAGGTCTCAATTCAGTTGATGGATCTTTGACAAGATAGATAGCGGAACGTTCTCTTTATATTCATATAAAACATTAATATTTTGATAACTATTGAGTACTGGGGACTAAGTACATAAGTAAATAACAACTTTGGGGTGGATAAATCAAGCGTAATTAGTCTCAGAAAAAAATTTGTTTGTCCATTATACAGGTCTATCAACTGTGATATTATGCATTTAATAAATGGTTCTTCAATATGGTAATCAATTAAATTTATACTGATTTCATATAAAAAAAATGTATTCATATATTAGTTTCTTCTTTAACAACCAATCAGCCCCTTGAGGATAAATGAAACAACAGACCAAAATTATGATGACAATGTTTAATGGCTAATGTACAGAGCAGATTGTGATATTGGTGTTATGTTGTTTGTTTGCGTTCAATAAGATCAGTGATATACGCGTTGTTCGCTTTCTTTAATTCCATTTTGAACTTCTCCACTTCTGCTACGATGTCATCGTCAGTCATGGACGCCACTGGAATGGCCTTGACCTTGGATACAAAGTCTTGCAGTAATTGTTCTCCTTCCTAAAGAAACAGATCATATTAAAATATTAATATTCAATCAAAAGTAACTACCATCCAAAAGAAGCAAACTACTGTATAAGCATGAAAAGGGTGCTATATAAATATGGTATTTATAATTATTATTATATATTACAAACCTGACAATTTATTCTAATACAGCACACATTATAAGTGGAAGATTCCAGTTTGTTAACATATTTCATGGCCAAACATTTTACCCGAAAGTATGTGCACTTGAATTCATCAAGCTAAAAATTGTCCCACTGATTTTTATTATTTTAATATTTGTTTCATGTTTCCATCATGATTCAAGATTGTATGTCTTTAAAATTAAATTCAAATGCAATACGGTTCAGCAGTTTTGATTGGAAATAAAAATGGAATTAAATTTTAAGACAATTTTTTGGTGCGTACCACTTTTGCACATTTCCTTTTCTTGACGGCGGGTTCTGAATCTCCTTCCAAGTCGGTTCCGGACAGACTGATGTTCTGATAGTCCTCCAGTTCCCTTGCCTTGCTTCTAGCAAACTGTTCACACACAGAAAATAGTGTTAACTTTAAAGGCATAATATCACAAATATTTATGGTTGTTTTGGACTAGTTCTTAGCTACAACTGCAAAATACATTCACTTGACATACATAAAATTATGTTTGTACTTCCAAAAACCTTTCCACCGCTGTTTGGTGAGGGTTAAATGCACACAATTACAGATTTACCCTACTGAATGGTCCAGACATGTACTTGAAACAATAATATATTTCATTTGGATTAAGCTACTTCATTATTTAATGGATTAACGAATGCATCCAGTTATTTGTTCTTAAAATAAGGGGAGATAACCCACCTAAATAAAAGGGGAGATAACCCACCTCAATAACGTGTTTTGGAAAATGAGCCAGCTCTGCAACATGGATACCAAAGCTTTGGTCGCAGACACCTGTAACATGAAATTATTATTATTATTGTTTTATAGTTCGGCACGACATGCATTGACATCCTATTTCGTAGAATATCTCAGTAAATACTTCATGGAATGAAAAACAAAAAAACTGTTCTTCTTTCATTTGACCTAACCCAAATAAAATTTTAAAATATATTGCACCAGTAATAACAAATCTGTTTATATAACGATCACCAAATATGTTATTTTATGTAGAGGGGCGACATTCGAAAGAAGGCACAGGCATATAGGCTGAATTTGCACGTTCGGGTATGTGACGAAGAGCATCAGCACGTGCAAATCGAGCCTTTTTACCAGTTTCTTCTGTCAAACATAGTCCCTCTGCATGAAGTAAATCGTGGACTGGGTTTCAATCTCACAGTTTGGAGTGAGTGAGTAAATATGTCGCTGCAGGAATTTTTCACCCATTTGCGACGAAGTCTGGAGTAACAAAGGTTGAATCTGTGGAATGTACCTGGTTTGACTCTATATAGTAGCGTCAGAGTCTCGTTTGAGGTCAAGGCAGTCACGTGACGATTGATCACTGTAGGAACTACATCTGCCAGAGCGGTCAGTTCATGAAAATGTGTGGCAAACAGACAGAATGCCTTGATCTTGGTTGCAATATGCCTTGAAAAACGGAAGAGTTAATAAGAGATATATATACAGTAGACCTCGCATATAACGGACTCATTGGGACTGGCTATTTCTGTCCGTTATATGCTAAGTCCGTTATATGCATATGCCGCAATTAGCGTTAGACGGGATCAGGACTTCAGATTCAGTCCGTTATATGTGAGGGTCCGGTTTATGCGAGGCCGGTATATGCGAGGTCTACTGTATATATTTAAAAAAATAATTTATTACATATAAACATAAAATAATTAACTGGATATCTTATCTCATGCATTTCCCTTCAAATTTGAAAATATTCCAATGTAATGATAACTGCATGATTTTCACACTAATGGTGTCAGTCATTAGCTAGAATCTAAATATTTAACTAGTTTCCTTCAGTGATGAATATGCTAGCTTGGAGTTTCAAATACTCTTAGAGTTAGTGAATATTGAGTTTAACGTCGCTGCAAGAATCTTTCACCAATTTGCGACGTAGAATCGTAGACTACGCACACATGTGTCAAAGGTGAAATCACATAACAACAACTGTCTGAGACAGGGTAGCACAAATAATGTGGGTTTATCATCAATTTTGCGCTGTGTGTTTGTTAAACCAACCATAAAGTACTCTGGTGGTTGTGATAAACATTTTAATAGCCGTGATACAAGTGTGAAATCTTTAAACGCAAATTCAAATCCTTTTACCTTTGCCACACATATGTGTGGCTTATTGTAACTGTTGGATTGCAGCATGTAGCAGTCTACTTACTCCGAGATTGCCCACGCTAAGCCAAACCCATCGTATGTGGATGTACCCCTTCCTAGCTCATCGATGATGATCAATGAGTTCTCGGTTGCAGACTGTATGAAATAAGAAAATATTTTATTTAATTAAAACAAATTTAAAAAACATTTGTAACATATTTATTATTATTTTCTTTATACTTTATGTTACAGACTGTATGAAATACGAAAATATTTTATTTAATTAAACAATTTAAAAAAAACACATTTTCTTTCTTTTTTCCCCCTTCTTTATACTTTATTTATTTTAACCTTATTTATTATTAATATTATTATTAATGTTTTAAAAGATAAAGGATAAACTGTACATACCCTTAATATTGAAGCTGTCTCCAACATCTCGGCCATGAACGTAGACACGCCCTTCAACTGACTGTCTCCAGCCCCTACTCGTGCCAAGATACTGTCAACCAGAGTTATCTCCCCTTCAGAACATGGCACGTATGATCCCAGCTGACCCATCAACACAATCACGCCTATCTGTGAAGACAATCTTGTGTTAGTTTTCCGTTGGCTCTATATAAACCTCTTGAAGTAATTATAATATTCTGAATATGAGCAATAATGTTGTTTTTATTTTTGTTTTATTTTTATTTGGATACATGGTGAATGACAGTAATAATGTCATTTTTTAAAAAGTCTTTGTGAAGCTGTGAGGGCTATGATGGTGAGGATTATTTAATATACGGTACTTACTGATCGGATATATGTGGATTTTCCTCCCATATTTGGTCCCGTAATGATGTCAAACATTTCCTTATCTGCATCAAGAAATTAGAAAAATACTAGACACAGATCAACAATCATAATATCCCCATTCACAAGAAATGAAAACAATGAAAGGAATGTTTTTCTAATCCAGAAAAATTTTGATTTAATGTTTAAAGTTGCTGCAGGAATAAATCACCCATATGCTACGACCAGAAAAACTATATCTACAACTATATTTTGAAATTCACCTTTTTGGAAGCATGCATCATTAGGAATAAAGGAGACGTCGTCTTGCATTTCTAGGCACGGGTGTCGGGCCTCAGTCAGCCGAATAATTCCAGTACCTACAAACAGAACTGTAAACTGAAACACTCGTTGATACGGGACGGGATTTGAATCTTTGGCTCCGAAGTCCAAACATTCTACCAATGCGCTACCACCTACCCCAGAAAATATATAAACTATTACCACAGAGCTCCAGATAAAATTTGCGACCTAGGAGTATGGTACTCCCTGATTTTGATTTAGGGGAGTATTTTCAAGTATTGCGATACTGGTACTCTCAGAAATTAATTTAGGGAGTATTATGTGAAGATTAATAGCAGTTGTAGGTTGCTTTTAACATAGTTCAAATAGCGTGGTAATGGCCCCATTTACTATCGGACATTTAATTTTGGTTGGATGTGGCCAAAATTGAATGTCCGATAGTCAATGGAACAGTCTGAAAGAAATGAAAAAAGAAGAAACACATTATCAAAACCTATACTATTTTTATTCTCTGTAAATGAGGTCTATTTAAAATATATAAATAAATAAGTGATACGCGCAACTGTAAACAGCTCACATATTTTATCATTATGTACGCGTTTTCATCACTGCCAGGTTTAAAATATGCGTATTATCTGGGCTACTGATTACTATATAGTATATTTCCATATAGCTTGCCAGTTGGCTAGTAATAATGACTACATTATTCTCTATACAGTGACTTTTGCAAGAATAAATTATTGATTGACAAAACAGAATATTAAAATTGGGTTCCGGAGATTTCGGAACTTTATGTACGATTTCATACTCCTCAAATTTTATATGGGGATTTGTGAACAAAACTTTGAATTGAGCATGAAAACTGGAGAGAAAAAAAAGTTTCGTAATTTTATGGCCATTGAATTATGAATAAAACAATTTGTCGTGATATTTACCTTTGGGGTGGAGCTTGGGTCTGACGTAAGGTATGGGTGCACTGGCGGCAACGTGGGCGAAGCTGACCAAGACGTCCAGCTGTGCAACAACGTCGTTAATCAACAACATCGGCTCCACATAGCCAGCTGAAAACATCAAAATCAATCCATACATAATGAAATCATCGTTGGGGTAAAATAACCCACCTTTTGGCAGTTTTAATAGTAATAAATAAATGCACCTGTTACATTTTAAATTTTAATGTAATTTATTTGTATTTTTTTTTTTTTTAAATCGGAGTTTAGATCAATTTTCAAGATTCTTTCATATATCACGGTTTGTCAGTGTAGGGCAGAAGGAAATCTGCAACATTTGTAGCGCTGAATGTTGAATTTGTAACCTGTAAGCACCGGCTGGTACTGACAAGACCAAGGATGACAACTACATTGCCACTCTACAGACAGTGCATCATATCCATATCGCCTCAGAAAGGTAACTTTTGCGAACATCGATGCCAGACTCCCAGGATGTGATTTGAACCCAGAACCTTTGGCTCCGAAGTCCAACATTCTTTGCGCTACCACCCGCCTCAAATCTATACACCTGCTATGGTGATTAATGTTCCACAGGCTGACAACGTTTGTGACTAGAAACTGTTCTGTACCTGCTGGTACTGACAGACCAAGGATGATATCTGCATTGCCACGGTACAGTTAGCAGATTCTACCATTGCGATACCACCTGCTCCAAATCCTATACACCTGCTACAGAGATTAATGTTCCAGAGGCCGACAACCTTCGCGACTAGAAACAGTTCCGTACCTGCGATACTAATTATCTCGGCCACAACACTCTTCTGCTGCTCCGAGTACTCTTCCTTCGCCTGCAGGAAATCTTGGTTCAGCTGCCGCACAGAACTGTTGTGGAAACGGACGCCATTTTTGTTTGTGTCGATGGTGTGGTAGTTCTTGTTGTTGCGCAGAGATTTCTCGTCTTTCCTGGTCACGCGGAAGAAGTACCCCAGCTGTGAGTTGCTTTCCAATTTGAGAGTTTTGTTCGGTTCAAGACCGAGATCTCTTGCTACCTGTTAAATTGAGAATAGTATGACTAGTTGAATTTTAAAATAAAATATAAAAAATTAATTAGGGTTAAGATCAGCTTTCAAGATTCTTTCACTAGATTCTATCATGGCTTCCTGGTTGAATTGTCGACATCCTTAATATACAATATTTAATTAAGAAACACAATCGTCTTCATCAAAACTATCCTGAGTGGATTATTGTTTCACCCATATGTGACGAAAAAACTATCGATTTAACCTAAAAATAATTAATCTTAACCTAGCTTACCCTGTTCACTTGTGACTTGATATTCTTTTCCACTTCATCAATTGTTTTTCTTAAAGCTGCGGGGAAAAAAATAATTCAACAATGAAAAATAAATACACGATCGACATCAATTCAACTTTCTCTTTCCAAATACTTGAAGTAAAGTCACATTCGAAAACCTGGCTTGCGTATTGACCTCCTGCTACATAGAATTGACTTGCATGGTAATGGCGGACAATCATAATTTCAGCGGAAAATAATCCCAGGCTGCAGGCTTCAAGCCATATTCAGGGCAAATAAAACGACCCCTGGATAAATAAATCAGCAGATTTCTGCTGAAAATTGCCATGTCCGACATTAAGACATCACAACACCGCCTGGGAAGAGAGATCGAAGCGTCCTACCTGAGAGATTTTCGTCAAAGTCTGGTTTGATGAGAAATTCATGGCGGTCCACCTGTTCCAAGTCAAGAGTTGTCTCCACCATCTCCTGGAACTTGCCAAAATCCATCAGCAGTTCCTGTAACAGATACAACGCTGGTGAATTACGCTTGTGTTGGCATGGCAATGAGTGAGACGACCTGGACCCGTGACTACGAAATTTTTCTGAGTATGATTTCATGCTCTACAAAGATTTGTTCACAATTTCCCATATAAAATTTGAACTTGAGCATGAAATTGTATTCAGGGGCCCGTTGCTCAGAACAGTTGTAGCGCTACAACAGTTGTAACTGGACTCCAGCTACAATAGAAAGTGTTGACCTCGACAAAACATCGACCAAACTTGCCATGCCCGACAACGGAAGTGGCTTCAGCATACGATATATGCTCAGAACCTGAAACTACGAAACCGTCTTCATGCTAAAGCTCAAATTGTATGTGTGGATTTCTGAACAAAACGATCATAAAATCGTACTCCAAAAGGTTTTCGTGTTCTCAAAGGCCTGGCCCCGAGATTACGAAACTTTCTGAGCACAAAAACGTACTCAGACTATGACGTCACATGACGTTTTATGAACAAAATTCTGAGTTGAGTACGAAATCGTACTCAGAAAAGTTTCGTAATCTCGCGGCCTGATCGCGGTTAAAACATAAATTAAAAAAGGCAGTTTGTCTGACCTTGAGTGGATTTGTGAAGAGCTCCATGAGAAGTGGTTGATGAGGACCCGAGTGGCATTCTAGTGTCTCCAGGACCTGCGGCATCTTGTCGATCGCCTGGTACACACGGTAGCAGTCCTGCAACAGTGGAACTCCATCAGTAAATAAAGTCAAGAGGACAGCTAAATTGCAAATGCCACGTTTTCTGGCTAACTTCCCAGTTGGTGTAGAAATTCACCTGCTAATAAAAGTCCAAATGTTCTACAATTGCACTCCCACCCGCTGATGGAGATTACATTTTTTATTTTTTAAAATTTTTTTAATTTTTGTTTTGTTAAGAGTCGCTTTCTACATTCTTTCACTAATGCTGTTCCGTAGTGCTGGGAAATAACAAAAAAAAGCCTGTGTCACTCGGCTGGAATAGCTGAAAAATTAATAAAACACTCCATGACATGCCAAGATTCTCTTCCCGCCCTTGTTTACAAACATCCTACATGGTAGCCGCTAACCTGAAGAGAGGCTTTCTTTCTCTGGAACTTCTTGGCAAGTCTCTGAAAGTCTGGGATTCTTCGTAGCTGTTCTTCCTGCAGAGTCTGTCGGAGTTCAGCGTCGTCCGCCATTGCCTCTACCACGTTCAGACGCTCTTCTGTAAGGGGAGACAACTAGCTTTATAATTGATTGTTTTAAAATTGGGATATAGAACTACTTTCAAGATTCTTTCACTTGTCAGTTTGAGTCAGCGTTAAATGTTGCAGTGAAACTGTGAGCACTGACAAACTAATGGTGCTAACTGTATTGAGACCAGCAACTGGTATGGATACTGATACCGGTAGGTCTGAACTCTGGAAATTGGTCCTGGTCAAATGGTCTACCACCGCATTATAAAATCTGTCTTTGACAGTAAATGAGTAGGTAATCTTGTGCTTAAAATGTCATTGCAGGAAATTTCATCAATACTGTAAATGATGAAATCAATGCGAGCAGAATATTAATGCGAAAAATGCGACCGCCGTATTGTCGCATTTAATTGCTGTGCATTAAAGGTAAGTATCTGGAAAAAACATGTATGGAGACATGACTGTTTGCATTTTATTAGTGTCACATTTACGTCTAAAAAAATTGCATTAAATTAGTGACGCATTAATTTTGTGATTTACAGTATTCGACCAAGTAATATTTAATTTCCATGCGTATTCAAATCTACTGTAACGATCTGAGATGTCATAATGTCATACTGACCTATTCTGTTCATGTCCAGGAGAGGCTGTTTGACCCACTGACCCAGTAACCTCTGACCTTGGGGAGTCTTACACTTGTTCAGTAGTCCTAGGACGCTTTGATTCTTGTTGCCACCTGCAACCAAGAGCAATTCATTGGAAATCATTAGACCAATGCAATCACAGGAGCAATTCAATAACAATTAACACAATTAGCCTGCTAGCCGGGCCATTTCTCCAAATGGCGGTGGTCTAGAGGTAGGGAGTCTGCCTCATAACCCGGAGGTCCCGGGTTCGATCCTAGCTCACGCCATCGTGTAGCACTTTGAGCAAAGTGCTTAAATCCACACTGCTCCAGTCAACCCAGCTGTGAATGGGTACCCGGTAGGAAGAGATGGAATTGTGATTGATAACCTTGTAGCGCCTTGAATGGCAGCTTGGGTTGTATACTCCCGATGGAGTTGAGAAGAAACACTGAGTGTACAATGATCCATTGACCGGGGATAATAATGTGGCGCTTAGAGCATGTCTTAGGGTGTGGATTTAGCGCATTATAAGTGGCCTATTATTTATTATTATAATATATGCATTTTACATTCAGTTTGATACATACGTTACGCTACATACGTTACTGATGTATGCATAACTAACCATACACATACATAAATTATACTCATTTAAAGTAAAGTAAACGTCCATGTTTATAAGAAACCATTATTTAAAGTAAAACTGGTAAAAGAACAGAAATAAACTGGACAATAAACTTCAACATTTTCATCTGAGCCTAGTGTAATTGACAAAGTTTGCAATTATTGTATGTCGGGGAATATGTTGCACCTCTAGATAAACATTTAGCTATTTCTAATCACATACTTAGTAATGTCTGTTGTTGTATACTTTTGAAATATGGGCGACAATGTTTGAGGACCTAAAGGAAATACCTTTAAATTCTACTATATAAACATTTACAGGTTATTACACGTTACATCTGATATACTATTTAGGTCAATGGAGATAAGTCAATATGTGCTTTAATTCTGCTTAATTTCGGATTCAAAATTATATCTCATTAGTGAGAATGAGTGATGCAAACTAAGCGTGATGCGATATCTTTCTGATAACATCAACGTATTTTACTATATACCACATAAGTGTAAGGAGATAGGGTTATGTAATTTTAGTGTATCCCACAGTTCGTGCGATTGGCTGGTT
>JAUTBZ010155667.1:3154-25744 GCA_032361785.1 Lepetodrilus galriftensis
GGGGGGGTTATGAAACAAAATTAAAAACAAAACAATATTTATATGAGAGAACAAATTTTCCAATGGGAGGTACTTCCAGCATTAACTCCCTTGAAAAAAAATGCAAATGGCAGAATGTTATTAGGTATGAAATATTGGTATTATTTTTAATAGTTTACGGAGGGCGTTTATTGCAGCAGAGCATTTAATAAGTCGAATATGGTAAGTCAGCAATAAAAACCTTGGTTTCAAACATATTTTTACTAAGTTTTATGTAATTAAGTTTAAGAATCTGAAGGCCAATTTATTTATTTTTTAATCTGGATAATATCAAACAGCAACTCGCACAATGTACTTGTCAGGTGTCGTGGACGGAAGCTCTGCGGACGATCGTGAAGAACTGCTACCGGAGCCACGGTCGTGAGGACCTGCTGCACGTGTTTATGGAGGACGGTGCGCTGGTGCAGTCCGTGCAGCCGCAGTTCACCAGTTCCGTCAACGGCACCATGATCCAGACGGTCAACAACCCCGACGGGACCGTGTCCATCATCCAGATCGACACCACCACCCCCGGGATCGTCACGCTGCCCGACGGAACGCAGGCCACGGTCGTTCACGCGGTGAGACGAGATGAAATGTGCTGGTCACGTGCTTGTAGTCTAGTTCAACTACCATAACTAAGCATTGTGGCAATGGCCCATTTACCTTCATCTTTTGCCTGAACATAAATCTGCCTCTGTACACAAATAGATGCGATGAAACAATTTTTTGACATTTACTCATTCATTTTTTTCAATCGTCACGTATTGGTGTAAGATTTGTGCTGTGACGTAAAATAATAACTCACTAATTTATCAATGTACACATGACTGATACTGTGTTAAACTCTGACTGATACTGTGTTAAACTCTGACTGATACTGTGTTAAACTCTGTTTACAGAATCAAGACTTGTTTCCCATGTCGGTAAGTGTAACAAGTTATCATTTCGCTGAAATCAACAATCGTCGCAAATGGGTGAAAGATTCCCACAGCGACATGTTCACTCACTTGCTCTAAAATAAGTCTAAATATATTTATTAATACTTTTCCAAAAAGTATTCCGAAAGTATCTCCAAAGGTAATTCACTAAAATAATTCCCACCAGACTATACAGACTGGAAGTTGAATACTAATTCTTTCAAATAATTCCCTAAATTAAATTCCAAAAATATAATTTCAAAACTTGCACACGATCATCATTTATGTCGCATTGCATACACAAATCTTTGATACTTCTGCAGGTGACCAACTCCCAGCAGCAGGACATCGCTCAGACCGTCCACGCACTGGGCGACCAGCTTGGCGCCAACATCAACCAGATGACCTTGGATGTGACGGGAGACGGACAGACGCAGTCCACGATGTCCCTCCAGGGGTCGATGCTGGGTCAAGACCACCAATTAGTGCTTACTGGGGATGCAAATTTGACGCCCAATGAAGCTGGTGAGTGTTGGTTTGTTGTCGCTTCGGGGGTCGGCTAATAAAACATATATATTATTCTTTGTGATGCCACAGTGCAATTATCTTTCTTGCTCCATCAGAATCAGTTCTGCTGGTTTACAGCAACATTTGGTATTATGGTAGAGAATTGTACTAAGGAGCCAAAGTTCCTGGGTTCAAATCCCATCTCAATTTAACCTTCTCCCTGCTGAATAAAAACAAAGTGTTCTATTTCTGCATTTAATCGGGCAACTTAAGTCGCCTTCAGCAGGGAGAGGGTTAACATATGGTGTCAGTTTGTTACAATTTCTATATATTAATTTTTTTTCATTCTACTTTATTTATATTTATTTTGGTTCTCGTAATGAATAAATCCTCATTACCCTAATGATAATGTTTGTATTTTTCAGGAGTTGTGACGATACCAGTATCGCTGTACCAAATTGTCCCTGGTGTAAATATATCGGCGCAGCAGCTGGCAGTCGCCCAATCGCAGCCGATGGTTCAGGTTGCCATGTCAGCTGGGAAAGATGTGAACGGACTGTCACTTCAGCCCATTGAGGTCATGTCCGTCAGTCAGGCCGATGACACGTGACATCTGTGACGTGCTATGTTTAATATTAGACCATGTGTTCATCTATTCCAAGTGCTGCTTTCTATCTCGATACTTATCAGACATTTATTAACACCGAGGGCTTGGGCAATAGCAAGCCAAGGATAATGACTTAATAAAGTGTATTAACCCTCTCCCTGCTCGATTAAGCACAACCACTGCTCTTCAGGGCATCTCCAATTGCCTCCAGCATGGAGAGGTTTAACATGAAATATGATGGAAAGACATTCTCTCGTCAATGTATGGTAATCTCCCCCTCATACTAGTTACCAACAGGATCAGCCCTGGTTTCCTTCAGGCATTGACACTTCACAGTCTAGGGTTAATAGCATGTTATATTTGGCTTGTTTGGGGATGAAACTAACTAATGGTTATGGTTTTAACCCATCTGTTGGTTTAACCCTCTCCCTTCTGAAGGCAACTGGAGATGCCATAAAGAGCAGTGACTGCCTAATCCAGCAGGGAGAGGGTTAATCTGAATGGCTGTTCTTTATGGCATTTATGGTGACCTCTAGCACAAGGGAGGTTAATGTTGTATCGTAATCGTTGAAATATTGTTACATATTGATGTATCATAACATATCACAACAGTTGTTTTAATATTTACACAACAATACGCAGTTTGATGTTTGATGACTAAAATATTCTGAAGATTTTTATGGAATTAATGTAACGTTTGTTGGTATTGGCTATAGTGCAGACTACAATTATGTAACAATAATTAGTCTTGTTATTAACTCCATTCATTGATATTTTTATGGTGTTTTTTTTTAAGAAATACATTTTGTAAAGCAACATATATTTTTAAGTGACTCAAAACACAAAACTAATTTTGTAGAAACCTGAAGAACTGATTACCCTACATCATGTACAGAGATTTATTTCCTTCCAAATGATCTGTTATCCATAAATAAGCTCATTTTCAGGGCAGTCAATTTGTAATGTTTACGGTATTTACATAAATTGCTTGTGAGCTGCAGTGTGGGACCTCTCGACCCCATCTCTCAACCGTGTGAATGAGGACCAATCACAGCATACTCTTCTAACCACATGACTAACATCGAGGGGAATCCCCATGAATAGGCACCATTTTCAAAACAATCGATTGTTTATCATCAGCAGATAAAAGGATATATTTGGTGGGTTTGCGTGGTATTTCATGTCTGAAAGTGCAGATTTGTGCAAATATCACCAATAATAACAATGGAGATAGGTAAAATCACACTATTTTGGCCACATCTGTTTTGAGTCACTTTTAAAGATTAAATTTTGTCAAAATAATAAGAAATAATGCATCCATGTTTGTTGAAGTAAACTATATTCCACGTCTTGGGAAAGTATTAGTGAAAGGCCTACTGTCTCTGCACTCCCTTTTAAAAACGTACATTTGGTGATCATGGCGATATTACATATTTTTGTAAGTGATTGAATATTTGTTTTTATCCCACCTTGAGATTGTATAATTAGTTGTCTCATGAAACTGTACACTGTACCTCTAAATTATAAAAGAAAAAGTGAAAATAATAATTCTGTTCTAGTCTGTTAAGAAGTCTTTCATGAAGCAGAGGTAGACTTAATGCCACCCCGTGGGCCAATGGCAGTTAAAACCACTGTCTGGTATGCAAAGTTCAATTCTGGCATGCCCCTTTTACTCCTTGATTTTCAGTACCGTAAATATTATCATCATATGTTGTGATCATTTTATAGTTTGGCATGAAATGCATTGACCTCCATATTTCGTAGATTATCTCGGTAAATACTTCATGGAATGAAAAACAAAAAAAACACCATTTTCTAATTTCATTTTACCTAACCAAAATGAAAAGATAAAAAATATTGCACTAGTTATACAAAATCTGTTTATAAAATGATCACCAAATATTTTGACTAAGTATTATTTTATGCAGAAGGGCGACGTAAGAATAGGGGGGGAATGGCCCGATACCCTTCAGCAGTGTTAGAAATTCAGAAAATAATACAGGCTGATGTTAATGGTGGTCAAATCTGTAATTTGCAAGGTGTCCTATAATAGTCATCCAAACTTAAAGATATTCACAAGTACACATGGGTTGGAAAAGTTGCAGTTGCACCCTTGGTGAGTTAGTACAAGAAATCTTCAAAAGGATTTTGCAATGACCCTCAGGACCTCCTCTATTTCGAACATCGCTTCAGCTTACCTTTCTGTGTCATCTTTTGACCGTCACAGGACTGACTGCATTGACTGTCGGTGTCGCACGAGCTGGTTGACTCGGACTCTGTGTCAGAGTCGGAACCGGAAGACGTCTGGGACCAGCCATGCATAGACAGCGACTTTGAGTACACAGGAGCAGGACAGGCCGGTAGTCGAGTGTCCGTCCAGCACTGCGGCCAGCGTCGTCCTGGCGTCTTGACCGCAGGAGTGCGTGCGACGTCCGCCTCCTGGGCGGGTGCACGCCTACTCTTGCTGATCCTGGCGGTCGTCATCAGGTCTTGGTCGAACACGGAGACCGCTGGCGACGGCATCGACGACCGCAGTGGAATCACGCGAGCAGGGGTGGCACCGTGCAAACCTGCCGGAACACTTTGAGAACGTCTCATGGACGAGTGTATGGGTGTGACGCTGAGCGGGATGCTCTTAGAAAGAAGCTGCTGTGGTGTATCGCAGGACTTTAAGAGAGAAGATCGACTCCTCCTGCTGTTCCTCTCGGTCGACTTTTCTCCTTTTCTGTACTGCGACAATGGTGGAGACCCCGAGATGGCGATTTGATCCCCGATGACCTCGGTGTCACTCTGTGTCAAGTTGTCTCCCCTGATGTCGGTCTGAATACCCACCACGGAACGTCGTGCCTGCATCCTCACGTTGTTTGTGACGGATCCTGTACTGGAGGCAGATCCACAGCTACGAGACCTCATTGGTCTCCCTGGTCTGCAGCGATCTTCTTCCGATAACTCGGCCAAACTTGAAGACAGCTTGGATACTCTTGACCTAGAAGCATCACTAGACTTGAGTGACGAATCACAATCAGTCGGCGTCGTGGACCTCTCCTTTGCCAAATCTCTCGAGTGGACAGCCACAACATGGGAAACATATTTTATTGAACCAGCTGTGGAAGGGGTTCTCACTCGGCGAAGTGCTGGAACTTCCACTGGTTTCTTTAAAAGTCTTTGCGTAGACGCAGGAGTCTTGAAAACAGCGACTTCATGTACGTGAGGGCTGACATTCAGTGGAGAACTCTGAGAACGCTCGATGATCCGGTTGTCTGCAGGAGTCTTGAAAATAGCGACCTCTTGCAGACGAGGGCTGACATTCAGTGAAGAAGTCTGAGAACACTCAATGACCCTGTCGTCCACAGACGGTATTTGAAGGTCACCTCCAGCAACCTGTCTATCAAGCCTACAGTCACTCTGGGTTAAGACACACTGGGTGGAGACGCCGTCTGCCTGGCGTTGACGCGACTCCATTCTACGGCTGTCTGTGTTGGGCCAAGTACAACTCTCCACAACACGTGTCTCGCGTGACTGCCACACATCGCCGTCAGACGCATTCTTTCGACTTTGGGATGGAACTGGTTCATCTTCCTTCTTGATTCGACCTGCGACCTGACTGCGGCCGTTACAGTCCAAACACCGAGTCCCCGTCATATTACCGTCGCCTCTTTCTCCTGTGATCTGGAATGCATACTCGGCATCAGAACCACCGTGACTTCCAACGCTCCGATTTCTTTGAAAATAGTCGCCGTTTCCGTGATTGTAGTCTACAACCACTAACGGATTCTGTTCTATCAGAGTGGGACTTCTACTGTAGTCGTGGCTATGTATGAACTCTTCTTGCCTTGGTTGAGGGACCTCATCAGCATTACTGGACCCATACTGGTGGGAATTGACTCGAGACGAAAGATAAACCTGTCTGTTACATTCAAGCTGTCGAGGCTGTTCAAGCCAGGAGCGCGCAGCAATTCCAACGTTATCCCTTCTAGGCTTGCTTTGTACAAATCCATCGCAATCGGACAACGATTGCGCAGCGTTTACGGAAATTCCTGTTAAATATTTTCGATCTCGTAGAGTGTCCAACAAACGATTATCATCACGCATACCAGATAACAGACTGTTGTTTCTTGGAATCTGAGTTTGCGGTATCTTTGATAAATTCCCATCTTCAAACAGTGAGGGAGTTGGGCGAGTGTTAGGGGTATAAGTCTGTGCCAGGGCACATCTTGATGCTTCTGTTTCTCCAGCGCTATGTACTGTATCACCTACAAGCCGGCTCAGTTGCTGCAGCAGATCGTACTTCTCTTCGCCAGGAAGTCTACTGCTATTTAGATCAACGCCAGAGGTCATAATCTGGAAATAATTTGAAGAATCTTGAGCTGAAATGCATATTCGATAATTCACAAATGAAAATTAAATTACAAATATATTCAAATAGTAAAACAGCATCGATGTTGTAACAAATGTTCTCGCTATTGAGTTGTAGAGTGCACATTTTTCCATTATACCTTTGTGACCTTATTTCATTGATAATGTTACTGCTCAACGTCTAGTCAATAAACAACAACAATGGAAATTTACTGATTGTACATTCCAGATGTGTGACATCCTCTTTTTATCAGTAGAGTGACAATATTTAGTCTTACATAGCAGGAAATGGTTTAGACATTCGAATTACACACTGACTGCCGGTACGACTTTTTTTGTGAAATGCAGGACAAAACATCACATAAAACTACCGGTATATATAAATAATTATTTTTCAATCAGATATTCATCCTTAATATACCTGGTGCAACTTATGACAATTCTTTACCTTGTTTAGACATGTTTGACAGGCAATACAAATTCACACACATGCACACACATACACAAAATAATATTAGGTTGTTGCCATGGAATTGGGAATGCTATCATTCCGACGTGCTCGAAGTATAACATATTTTACCTACATATGTCAAACTTACCGGTTCAGAACGATTGTAGGTATTTCTGTCCGTGTCCGGTAAGAACGATTCCCCTTGGAACAGATCTAGCTTGGCAGACAACTGGTCGATCCTCTGTAGGATTTTGTCATTGCCATTTCTGAAACAGCGAAGATTACCTGATATTCCTTCCTAATAATAAATGTGCATATTTATATTGAGCTAAATCAATGCTTGATAGCTTGCTCATAGCGCTAAATTATTACGCCGGTCATCGGATCAATATGCACTTCTTCACATTCTCAACTCCTTAGAGAGTATATAACCCAAGTTTCTAGTTGTCTAAGTTGAGGCACTAGGTATATATTCACAATTCCATCTCATCCTACCGGGTACCCATTCACAGCTATGTGGATCTAAGCACTTTGCTCAATTAGTGCTACATGATGGCATGAGCTATGCTCGAACCCGGGGACTTCTGTTATGAAGCAGACTTTCACCCTCTCCTGCTGGGTTAGGCAAAAGCACTGCTAATTAGGGCATCTCCAGTTGCCTTCAGCAAGTAGAGGGTTAATAATGTCATGGTTATAACCTTTGTGGGTACTGGTATGTGTAAAAATGCATGTATTATATTCTGAAATGTATTTAATAAACAATTACCTATATTTTTTTAATAGTAATGTTTCAAAACTATGATAGTTATTAGTCATAGGACATTATGGAAAGGTTACTCCTTGGAAATTGAATACCCAATTTGGCAATTGCATTTTGCTATGGTTTATCTTTTTCTTTAATAAGAAATCAATGCTTATACATTAGTTGTGTTATACTTGTGAACAGAATCAATGCGATACGTCTGAAATACTGCGTAAATCAAGAAAAACACAGTTTCTCGAACCGTTATTAAGTTAGGTAGTCATCTATCAATGTCAAGTTTTCATGATTTTGTGTACTACAATGCAATTTGTATTTTCTTGTACGTAAAAAACATAACCAACTAGGTGCTAATATAAGGCTTGTCTGTTTTTCCTTCACAATTTTAAGAAATTGTTGGTTCAGATTTGAATATTAACATTTGAATTTGTTTTAACCATCTGTCTTGAAGGATTTTGATTTCTAGAATTATTTTAAAACATTTTTCTTGAATATTGTTTAAACTAATCATGAATATAAATTAAAATACACTTTAAATTATTCTGAAAAAAAGTAAAATCTATATTTCCTTTTAAAAAACCATGAAAATATGTTATTAAATTATTTTTATATTTTTTGTGTGTGGCTTTATTATAGGATTTGTGTAGCCTTGTAGGTTTTTGTGGCCTTGTTATATGTTTGTGTGTCCTTGTTGTTTATAGTCTGACTAGGAAGATAATTATGGTAGCTGTGTCTGTCTAGTGTTTGTACTCTGTGCTGTAGCAGGCCTAGATTGAGAGATATTACTTGACATTCCACAGTAGGCTAAGCTGCTTTTCTATATCGACTTCATCCCTAGCTCGTATTTACTGGTCTGACGGGCAGCCCGGAGTCAGGCTGGCCATGTTTTGTACTCCTATATTTTGTAGTAAAAATATCACCATTGAAAATTGAAAATAGAATTGTGGGAAGCAAGTGAGTGAATATGGAGTTTAATCTTTCACCCATTTGCGATGAGTGGGAAAGTAACTGTATGTGAAATGACTTGGAAGAACGTCAAATATTCCACTTTTGACACTTGCCAATTTCTTGTAATGCAACTTTTTGAATAATGTCATGGAATATAATTTGGCTACAGTGTAGTGAAGAAAATCATGATGTAATTATTTTGAAATTTAAATCGTGTATGTTATCCTTCATGGGAAAATATTTAACATTGCATGAATAATAGTCCAATTAGTTCCAAATGCGTCAAAGTATGCACATCTTAAATTTATTTGCAGAAGATGTTTAAATTTCTTTTTTAGATTTTGTTCCTACAAGTAAAAGTTTCCATCACATTTTTAAATCGCCAGTGCTGGATTTATTAGCATGATCAATCAAAATCGTATTATGCATGTCTGGTTGCCTTCAGTGAAGAGAAGGTTAATTAGCATATATATCACAGTAGTCTTTATTCTAACCCTTACCATTTCCCTTTGTGTGCTTTCTAAGCCGTCAGTGTCAAACCTTTCCTTTCCTATTGATCCTGCATCTATATGTATGTTGTCTCGTAAAATCCAATCTGCCACGGAATTGCCGAAACTTCAATTACATGCTGTTTCACAATCTCCTGTGCTGTAACTGTTCCACGTTATCTGGAGGTTTGCTGACCCTAGTGTCGTGTCACGAGCATGTGTATTGCAGAAAACATGCTGAACGCTGAATACCTCGACCGTCAGGACCGGCATGTTCAGAAATTTCAGCCATCACTTTCAGCTCAGTTTTGGCATGGCAATTACAAAGTTCAGCAGAGACAAAAAGTCTCGAAATTGAAGGTCAAATTTTTATTTGTGGAATTGTCAGGATTGTTCTTTTCTTCATGCTCGGGAATGTTTAGTGTGTAATACTACGGTACTAGTGCTTGATTTTCTGGTCAGTTTATTACCCAAGTTGATATCTTATTGGGATTTATACAGGTAAATTGAACAGGCATGGCATTGTAGCCTGTTGTTTTTTTTGTACGGCAACTATAGAAACTACAGAGCAGCAGGTTTAATTACATCCATGGCTTTGCATACTGTATTCAAATGGTTTTAAACAACCGTGTCAACATTTCTGACGCAATATTGATAGGATGCGCTATCTGTAGAGTGGCAATACAGTTATCATCCTTGGTCTTGTCAGTACCAGCCAGTGCTTGCAGGTTTACTGCAACACTCAGCACTACAGATGTTGAAGGGTTCTCGTCGCAAATGGGTGAAAGATTTCTTCCTGCCCTAAACTGACAAGTCATGATATTAGTGAAATAATCTATTAAGCGACTGAATTAAAAAAAAAAGGTTTTAAAAAACATCACCATCATTGCAAAGTGGCAAAACATCCTTGCAGAAGGAGATACATTTTCAAAATTGAATAATGCTGACATGTCTATGGCTGCCATACTTCAGTTCCTATGCACTATAAAGTACAGAGCAGGGCCCGTATTCTCGAAACTTCGCAAGTCCTAAGAAGTTTGTAAGTCCTAAGAAGTTCGTAAGTACTAAGAATTTGCCTAACTGGGTTTCTGCTTATGTTAATTTTTGAAGAGATCTTTTCTCACTAAGAAGTTCGTATCTAAGTTTCGAGAATATGGGGCCCTGGACCATATACAAGTACATGTATATTTCACACATGCATATTATCTATGTCACTGGGACATATACTAAGTATAAACACAATATATACCGGTATTAGACTATTTATCCACACCTATAAGCATACTATATATTAGGTACATATATTAGGATGCTTGCCCAAACGACAATTATACCATTACTCCAGGTCCGGTGGCCTATTCTCGAAACGTTCTTACGATCGCAAGACAATCTTAGCGATACTTATAGTATGGCTACGAACTGTACTTAGGCTAAGAAGTTCGTAAGTACGTTTCGAGAATATGCCCTCTGTTCTGTACGAAACAGCGGTGCTCTCAAATAACCGTAACCCCAACCTTATAGCATTAGCAACGGTGTAGTGTATGGCTAGGGTTGGAGATAGAGTACCTTAGAGTTACCCCCCTTCGTACAGGAGGGCCCCGAGCATGCAGTTATACTAAAAGGGCGCATTGCAAAACTGAGACTATGTTTTTGTGTGGCAATACAAACGTGAAACGAACAATGACGACATTTAACGTGGGAAACTTGCAAGAAGCTGCAGTCCTCACGGACATTCCTTGATTGAAGCTGACAACCAGAATCAAAGGTTGGGTTCTAGAAACACTACACATCCCTGTACCACTCTCTCTCCACTCGAACAACCCACCGTGCAAACCCGTGTGGAGATGCAATCACGAGGTGTCGTAGTTACGTTTGAATGGGGCTCGACGGGGGTTCTTAATGCTTGTCTGCAAGGAGAATTCCAGTGGGAGTTTTGAAACCTAACTCAATGGCCCCTGAGGTCTCTCAACCAACTCCGGTGTCCCTTTCGTTCCTTCTCAACCCCGGGATTCAATCACAGCTCAACAGGTACGCACAGTTGGAGTTATTGCATCCTCAAATCCCATTCCCCTACACCTCCCCTCTCTCCGTGTCCCCACCCCCCACCCGTACACCCACAATCAGTAAAGATCTTAACGAATACCTCAATAGAAGACTGCGTCTAGAATCCTCAACACAACTCAAGAATTACCAAACAAGTAGCAGCGAGTTGCAAGGACATCGAGCGTACACAATACTGTCAAAACCCTTTAGGGACCGTTGCAGCCCCTTGCTAAACAAATTATTAAAGAGTTTGTCATTTTGAAATCCCAGGGGGTTAAATGAAGGTCTCAGGTCACCGGGTGTACCATACCACCTGCCACACATAGTCATTTTAACCTTTTAAATGCAATAATAACCTTTATCAATTTCCATAATATTGATGCATAATTCATACAAGTTTGGAATTGTAATTCCACATAGGTATAATGACATCTATATATCTTTTTATTTATTTTTTATTTTTTACTTTTTTATCTATATATCTTCGTGTAGGTAATCTCTTCGAGAAATCAAAGGTTGGACATAAACGGGTAGTTAATAAGTACTACGTACAGCAGTTCCATATTCAGACATTACATGCATAGTCGGTTATATTGGTTCGTGCATTTTCAATGATGATCTGCATAAGAACATATAGCCTAGGGAACCACCTACATTGTATTCAAATTACGAACCACCATATCGACGTACAGTGTGCAGTGTATGACCATATGTACATCATATACAGGTGCACAGCTACGCAATCACATACAAACAATAACTAAATGTTAAAAAAATAACAAGAAACTTAAAAAAAGAAACTGTGGAATTATATAGGAGACAGCACTAAACTTAGGAATGCTGATAACAAATCACTAAAATAAAAACCGAGACGTTTTTGAAACTAAGACACGAAGAACATTAAATAAAACCTACTTCCTCTTCTATTAGCAACTATGGCAGCTCTTAAGTTTTCGTGGTATAAAAAATACAACATCAAAAGAGTATTATAAACCTGTAAACATAGCCATGCATTAAATACACTGTACAAGATAAGAAACACAGCGTACATACCAATATCAACGTGCCACAGTTCCACGCTGTTGTCCCACTGTTTGAACTGGTAACAAGAATTATGCATTTCCTGTATACTGCATGGCCAGCTTGATTAGATAACCTGTCCACAATGTGCATGAACTGGGCTAGATTCCAGACACACAAAGAGGTAACCTGACACACAAAGAGGTAACCAGACACACAAAGAGGTAACCTGACACACAAAGAGGTAACCAACTCCAAGATACCAATGTCCACTGTCAGACGAGGACCAGTTCACGGCCGTTACCAGTTCGATCCCATACTCTAAGATAATCGCTGCTTCTCTCACGAGCGATGACTATGTAGAACAGTGTACGATCTGTACGCAGTTCAATGCACCGGGTTCGATCCCAGCATCACCGTCAAGATATTACTGCCTCTCTCATAGGCGACATGACTAGATGTGCAACAGTGTACGATCAGTATGCAATTCAATAATCTGTCCAAGAATTGCACCGGGTTCGACCTCCAATATATTACTGCTTCTCACAGGCGATGAGGTGCAACTGTACGATCTGTTCAATACGATCTGTTCAATACCCTGTCCACGAATTGCACCTAGTTCGATCCCAGCACCACCTCCAAGATATCACTGCTTCTTTCACAGGCGATGACCAGATGTAAAATGACCCCTTAGTGGTCACCGAGTGGTCACCGAGTGTCCACTGCCCGCTGACTTGACCATAAAGCTGCCAGTCTCATTACTACTATCACCGGAGCGAGATGCGCGTCTATTGGGCACGCGTTGACACGTTATGCTGGATTAAGCAACCAGAATCATTGGCAGCATAGATTACACGGTGTTACAGCCCAGAAGGTGTCCTGGACGGACCATCATTACCTTTTAACGGCTGACGGTGTTTACGTTATCCGGCGTTACCGCGACTCGATTGTCTGTTTGGAAGGATTGAACAGGGCTGACATGAGATTAGTACAAGCGAAACCATTGTAGGATGTGTAGTTGCTTTTGAAGGGGGGCTGGCTGATGCCATTATAGAAAGTAAGTGTTCTTGTTGATGCGAAACCATTCTTACGACATCTCGCTGACATTTGATTAATTTTAATTGCAGGGATTCCGACGGTAATTGCTGATCGTGACAGTTATCTGATTTTCTGGATAGATGGGATTTCAAGAGCATGTCGTGAAGCACCTCCAACGTTGTCAAGCTGGGGTACCCTTTCACGAAGCTCTCGTATACACTAAAGGACAAACACACTCTCTAGACTCATCTATCGCTCTCGCCGAGTTCTTACTAGTCTTCGTGAAATGGCACCCAGGGTATTGTTTCTCGTAGCTCTCGTATACACTAAAGGACAAAAACACTCTCTAAAACTCATCTATCGCTCTCGCCGAGTTCTTACTAGTCTTCGTGAAATGGCACCCAGGGTATTGTTTCTCGAAGCTCTCGTATCCACTACGAGACCATAGCGCTTTAGTAAGCGCACGACCCCCATGTATTAGCGATGACCTCGTAAGTAGATACGAGATTTCGTGAAATGAGACCTTTATTATGAAGGAAGTTGAAGATGATGGTGTTTTATTACCAATGACAGGTTTCATTATGTTGATGAATAGCACGTGTGTGTATTGCGATAGGAAACATTCGCCACCGCTTGGTAGTCTATCTGAATAGCCCGCAGCTGGCTCCGAGACTACAACACCTCTTTTTTTGGTCCGATTTCATGCTCAACTCAGTTTTGTTCACAAATCCCCATAGAATATTTTGAGTTAAAGCATGACATTGTACGAAAAAGGTTTCGTAATCTCGGGGTCTGGTCTGACTGACTGGCCTTTGTACCAATCCATTTACTACCAAACACTATTTAAAGATTTTAAAGTATGCATGTACGTGGATATCTGTTTTTTGTTGTTGTCTGGTTGGACATGCCTTGGGAGGTGGGTTCGTATGGATGATGGTAGGTGGGGTGGATGGTGGATGGTAGGTGGGGTGGATGGTAGGTGGGGTGGATGGTAGGTGGGGTGGATGGTGGATGGTAGGTGGGGTGGTTGGTGGATGGTAAGTGGGGTGGTATATGGACGGAATTGACCATGATGGTTTACAACAAATGATCACCAATACCTCCACTATCCACCAGCATCCCACAAGTTGTTCATCAATAGTATATACGTATTAGTATTGTATCATTCTCGAAACTCCGGCCCTTATTTGACGGAGGTTAAGTATAGTCATACTGGCCTGCATATGCCTCTTTGTAATCCTATAACGTAACACTTAGTTTCAAAATTAATTATTTATAACTGTCACATCGATTATTTCTTTTTACACTAATGTTAAAACAGATATTCCTAGTCAGCAGCGTCTAGTTTCAAATTGGATTTAAATTCAAATTAAAACCCATATACCACAAATCATAGATGTACATGCACATTCTTAAATACACTACGAGAGCTTTGAGATGGACCAGGTTTTGACTGATGGGGAAGTAATGAGTACGGGACTATTACAGCACATCCAGAATTGGTACCCCAATACCCAGCAGATGGAGGGATTATCGTGGTACCATTATCGTTAGTGTTAAGCTACCTGTGTGAGAGCTCCCTGACTTACAAATGGTTTTACAGATACAAGAGAAATTCTTGCAATAAATACCGGATCCATAGCCCCGAGACCATACAGCAACTGCCTAAACTATTGTTTTGTTCACGGAATTACCATAATCGTCTACTTTAGATTTTCTTTGATGATGAACTTCTTCTTTAAACTGGTGAGAATTTGACCTTGAGATCCAATGGGAATGGGATTTAGCATCGATAATTGCTTATGATCTTTGACTGTTAAATAAATTAACTGGCTCTGGCAAAACTACTTGAGCTAGGATTGTAATACTATGTCGTATTTCAAACCTGTTATATCATAATTGGTAATATTAGACGCCATGATTGTAGGACACATCTAATATAAAGCCACATGACAACGATAGACTCACATTACATCATATAAAAACAACGCCATTATGCATCAAGAGTGTGGTCAAATATAAAATTTATAAAATGTACGTAGGAAAAATCTCACATTACAGTTTTTCCCTGGGTAAGGATAATACACGTGTTATCACATCCTTTGTAATATACGTGTACAATTACCCAACCACAAGGGTAGATTAACACTGATCCACGGAAGCACTTATCTTTAGGAGCAAGTGGCTGCTTTGCAATGGGTTGGTACACGGTACCAGCTATCACAATAAAAGGGAAAATTGAGTTCATTCACCATTATTTAGATAAAATATCCTACACAATTGTCAGTTCATAGAGATTGACGATGTGAATCGTACAGTGCGTTACTAGGTGCATATGTGACGTGGATGCTTAAAAATGGATGCAATGTATAATTTCATACACGTCCTACCAACAGCGGGTAATACTTTATACATCCGTTTATCCGGTCTGTGAGTGGATACAGAAGAAGAAGAAGAAGAAGAAGAAGATGAAGAAGAAGAAGAAGAAGAATGTAATATATGATGATAAAACAATATTTGTGGTTTTGTATGAATGTATGAATTTATCGACCGATCTGAATAAAAACTATTTTATTTTATAATATACATGTACGATATGATTACATTAAAAAAAAAAATTGTATTTCTGAAGTCTAAAGTTTAAAAGAACATCTTAGGATTGGATACTTATGATGAAGACGCATTCTGTTTACAATATACAACATGATTTGAATTGTTTTATTTTATTTCTGTGGTACACCGTTTCAAGAGCATCATAGGGATACTTATGATGAAGACAAGCAGGGTCCCGTTCATCAAACAATCGTAGCGCCACGAGAGTCGTAATTCTATGTTAATTCTATGTTAACGTTCAGTGTACGAGTGCGCTATGATATTAGCACGCACCATGCCACAGTGATGTAACTTTACGTCCATCAATCGTCGTAGTACTATCTACTAACGTTAACTCTCAGATACACATTGGTCTAAATTTCTTCGTGCAACAGTTACTGCCATCAGTATCAAGTATGACTAATATAATCAGTTTCTATAGTTACTATAGTAAATATCAATTTCTAACATTCAGGAAATTCTCACTGAATGTCAATTCTGATGTATTTGCTGATATAACATAATCGGCTGATAACGCCAATGAATACTGACAGAGAATGGCGTAGAGCGATGAAATATACGTTACTGTCAAGACAGGTGTGACGATAAAATTACGCGAATGACAATGAAATATTATATGCTGACACAAAACTATGCGACAGTGAAACTATTAATAGTTATTATGGAAAACAAGGTATGCAATATGTATGCAGTGTTTTTAAGTATGCATAACATGCTAAATGCCAATGCCTTGCGACAAGCAAATGTCACTGGAAGTAATATTATATCATAAGGCATTGGCATTTAGCATGTTATGCATACTTAAAAACACTGCATCATTTAATAAATATATTACTACTAATTAATTTCGATCGCGATTAACCCTCTCCTTATTGGATTAGGCACATACGTTGGTTAAGGCATTTCCGGTTGCCTCAAGCAGTGAGAGAGTTAATGTATTTTCTCAGAAATAAAAACAATATCAAATATGATTATGTTTCCTAATATTGTTCTTCACATTAATTTCATAGCTATTACTGAATAAGTAACAAGGTTAAATAATTGATACGTATTTGTGTGCATGTATGCGTGTATGCGCGCGCGTGGAGTGAGAGAAAGAGAAAGACAGTCCGAGAGATCCTGTGTGCATAGTGTGCGTGTGTCACTTGCATGTGTTTGTGTGTGCGTGTGTACGTGGGTGCGTGTATGCGTGTGCGTACGTATTCTGCATGATACTCTACGCACCCATCTTGCCACCATTTGTTGACCAAAGTCATTACACTGGATAACATTCAATCCACATCATAGGATATTTACACAACTTGAGTATGTTGAGAGCTGTGTATCGTGTCTTGCCATTTTGCTTGGCCATTAGCCAGATCTTCGCGAAGACCAGACGATAACTCCGATAAGTAATTTATCCTGTATATTAACCAAGATCTACAACCAAATTAACCATAGCAAATCTTTACGTGTCAACACGGAACTCGAAAATTGACATATAAATCATGAACACCTGTTCCGATTGACTATGGCCACACGAACTATTCCGAGTGTCAACACGTCTGCTTAAATAGTCATGTGACATGTGTCCAGCCTGAACAGTTCCGAATGTCAACATAATAGTCCAAAATGGTAAATCATACGACACATGCGCTTGACATCTTGACTTATAACAAACAGGTCGTTAATATAAACATATTGATGCATAGCTAGGCGTATCAATGACAGGGACTATGTTTTGTCCGGAGTTGCATGGCGGAGGTTCATGAATATTCATACGAAAGGTTAGGAGTCACAGTCTCGAACCTATTGTAGAGACGGTATTGATACACCGACATGAGACAGAGAAAGGCAATACATCAAAGAGCGATCTGAACTGCGATACAATAGTACCCCCCGAAAAGTCACAGTCAGGTTTTTATGGACGTCGTCATTGATTCGATCTTTACCATGTCTATGGACACCCCGACTTAGCTTCTGAACTAACCCAGACTCGAAAACTCTTATAATGTCGTAAACTTGTCGTGTCTGATGCCTTAAGGTTCCTTCTAGTCATGTTTAATGTTCAGATTATCCATTATGCCTAATGGTAGAGACTTCTGAACAAAGAGTATCCATTATGCGCTGTATGACCTCTGAACAATCGCAACAAGAATTGTATGCAGCATTGAATCGACACTGCAAACCAGAGAAGCTCAAACTGTAAAAGTACTCGAAGAATAGACAGTAGTTGTAAACTAGTATTTAATTCAATGTTAATACCAACGACATATCGAACTTTCCCCAAGGATTTGCCACTATATACCGGTATACGTAAAAAAAAAGGAAAGCCGTATTTCAAACTTCAGAGACCAACTTTGCAGAAAACGCACTCACGAAGCAATACGCACGCGAGTGTAAATAATTTAGTACGTATCCTACAAATGCTTGTTTGTTTAACACCACAGTTCAAACAAGTTATAAAATCGGACAGCGCTGCGTTTGATATCACAGAATCCTACACTCATTCTGTCATTCATGATTCACGTCTTGACCGAAAGGTAACGAAAACAAAACTCTCCTATTTGTACCGTGCATGCTTTGGTCAATAACTATGAAGCTGACATCCATTGGCATTCATGATAGGAATTTGGTATCATACTGTCCCGAACAAATGGTCTGTTAAATATACATTTCATAGAGGCATGTCTCTCGTTTTCAGGGAGCATAAAACGTCTCGGGTTTCAATAAAACGTCGGCGATGACCCTAGAATGACCTCTAAAACCCTTGGGGACCATCAAGTGCCTCCTAATCCCCGTAAAGGAAGCCGTGATTTACTTGGCTTGGGAGAAGTACATATTGTTATGACGAAAGCATAAATCACGCTCCAAAGAATAGCACGCTTAGAACACACACACGCGCGCACACACGCATGTTCTCTTGGACACTGGAATAGACAGAGGCGGAACCTTTGATTCCTAACACAATAGAGCCTATAAATGCTATCATGGTGTCCTTCAAGAATGTATATGTCCAAGCCAGGTTTTTTTTCTGTCTTGGTCAAAGTTACCTCCAAACGTGTTATAGGAAATGTACAGGAACGGTATTTAAATAGTATATGTTAATGTATATACATTAATTCATCTAATGGTAGTACCTCGTGATCAAATATTACTCTATCTTGTGCATAATTCCACAGCAGTTTCCAATGTGCATTCTAGATTGCATGTTTAATGTAGTATAGAAACTGCTAAACATGTACGTTTCTACAGCATGAATTTAACAATGTATCACCCAAGCTGCGGTTAAGGCGCTAGAAGGTTTTACATTCACAAGTCCACCTCAGCCTACCGGGTACCCATTTACAGTTTACAGTGATGCAGCGTAGAGTTGATACAATGAACCATGTACAGTATAACGACAAGAATCAATATATAGCAAATACTTACGACTCAGTTGTATGCTTGATACACTTGTGTCGACCTCATGGAATATAATCCAACATGTAAACCAATGCTAATCTGAAATTAAAGAAAACACAGCGTAAGTTAAAAGGTCAAAATTATCAAAAACATGGAACCAAGAAATTGTATAACATGATGCGGAATCGGAGTGGTTATTATATACCACAGGTGGAATACCTGCATAGTAAACACTTATTCCCAGCCTGAAAACTCTAGCAACACGGCGTCTGACATTTTTATTATCAGCCCAGCGATAAGTAAGTTGGCTCCCGTTATGAAACCTATGTACTCCAATACCACTGAAACATACAACCCTGTATGTCAACAAGTAGAACCAAAGGGCGACAACTGCTTGTGTTGTCAAATTGTAACAAACTTTCTATCGGAACCCACATCTCGTTAAATACCACGTGATCTTAAGGTACAAATGGCGCCCGTCGCGTGCCATGGAATTAGGGGAGGCGTTTAGTAAGCTGATATGGCGAAGAAAGACTGACATGTGGCAGATACAAGATCTGGTAAAGATGTTCCAAAACAAAAGCGATGACGGTGTGACTTGGTGAAACAAACGTGGAAGGATTCTTGTCGGATTCCAAACTGCTCACTTTATGTGATGCGTGAACAATTAGATGTATTACACTTGAAGTGTTAAACAGACTGAGATCTTAAGACAGTTATTGAAAAAATAGTAACAAGGGGCGTTCAATAGATACAATGATCTAAACGGGTTCATTATTCGTTTTTTCGCATTGCTTTTGAAACTCGACGGATGGGTATTGCATTAATTATGTTATGTTATGTTATGTTATGTTGCGTTAAGCTAAATAATTAATTATTATGCGTTTTGGCAATAGTTGGCTAAGTTGAAGACTGGGAATTAAAAACGATTAGGACACGAAGCGATCAATAATGTATATTTGTCACCGATAGGAATAATATCATCATTGTACGAATAAAACGGTTGAATATTCATAATGCCACATACACAAACAATTAAAATTGAGCAGCTATTTACATATGCTACACGTGTTTCTAGTTCAAATTTGAACATACTGCCACAGTACTTTTCGATTCGACGTTGATCTCTCTAACATTATTCGCTTTATATGCATTGAAAAATTACCATACCACTTGTGCCTAAAGAATGTACACTATTGTTTGCGGACAAATATAATCTTTTTTCCCTAATGGCTCTAGTCAAACACGAAAACAGGTGGGCGGTCTGGACAGCCAGAGTTAAAAGAACCATAACAAAAACAGAAAAAAAATGTATAGTGTCCGCAATTTCCATTTGGCACGCGCCAGGACTATACCATCATTTGCCAGATGGCGCCGGTGGAACGATTATTCCGGGGTGACCAATGACTAGGACACCGGTCTGTATTGAGGGAAACTTTCTGAAAGAACGGAAATAATACACAAAATACTAAGGAATTACCTTCCTGTTGAAAGCTTACAACAGTAAAGAATGCACACCTTTCGTGTCAAGCAAGCCCGTATTGATATGCAATTAGCAATGTAAAGTAGTTCGGCGCAAGGCGTAGTGATTATAAAGGATAAATAGCCCTTCTCGGGTGGCACTTTGCATATTGGACGGGATGTGAGATTGAATTGGCACGCGCCTGGTCGCTAGGTATATCCAAACTATGATAATTACTGTCCGCAGAGTCTGGACGCTTTCTGTTGGTGTGAAGTGGGCACTTCCGGTTTACAGTCTTTCCACTGATGGTGAAACGTTGTATAGTCCTGCCGTGGACAATATAGCAGACGATAATTCGTGTCCCGATTATGTTCTTTACGACAAAACGTGTCAAAGGGTTCGAGATGGTCATTTTAGTGTCAATCCGTGCATATATAAAATACGGCAACCACGCGGCCTCACAAAGCTGGGTACAAGTCGTGTCGTTGAATAGAATATTCATAAATATAATAATTATATTATAACGAATTCTGGATATCATAGCTTTACTGTTTCCGGTAAATATTCAAACTAACTCAATTCGGTCATTATGTATTATTAATAATATTCGCGGACATTTGACTCATATACCTAGGGTTGGGTCTGTTTTTACGAAAATATAAAGCAAACTCGACTGCGACACACGTGCAATTTATCAATTAAAAAAAGACCACGAGGTCTATTTAAATGAACACGACTATAATCTTAAAACATCAATTAAAAAAACTCAAGTTTTTATATCATCATGCGCCACGACCGTGAGATATCATGTACAAACATATCCTTGACAAAATAAGTCACAACCAACTAACAAAGAGAAAGAAGTCAAGGATAATGACTTCTTCTTTCTCACCGGGAGATACCAAGGTCAACTGATGGTTTGTGTCACTTACATACATACCAGTGCTGTCATCGTTAAAGGCACACTACCGACATCAAGAAGATATGACTAACCCTTAAAGAATCAAAACCCTTTGAATGCTTGCAAGTAATATGTGGTATGCGCCTGTTGCTTGAATGAACTCCTTTAAAAAACATGAATATAAAATTTACATAAATATTAACATCTACCTATTATGTATCTGTATATGGTATGCTATTGTTGGAACACAGTAAACGCCCAAACTGTGGATCTTTAATGTATATACGTATCGTCGTCTTCAATTCGGTGCACACATATTAAGTGCGTCTTTCAAGAAAGATGGCCGACAGTGATACGATTGTAAAGGCTCGTCAGACATATGGAGGAATATTGACGTATTGTCACAATGGACTGCTCTCAACAATATGAGTAAAATGTTCAATACATTTTTTATAATTTCTTTCTTATCAAATTAAGTGGTGGTATTGTCAACATCGACAAAAAAAAAATGTAGTCAATATTGTCACGGACGAGGAATTCATCGAGCAATAGGTGTGATATGTTAACAAGATTGACTGAAAACTATAATAGCACTGTAACACTGGTGACAGTTTGAATAATAATGTTCTCCCCGCCCTCCCCTCTCTCTCTCTATCTCTCTCTCTCTCTCTCTCTCCCTCTCTATGCCTCTCTCTCACACACACATACACACGCGGGCACACACACACACACACATGCACACACACAGACACACACGCACGCACATACAGATAGCGAGAGAGAGGGAGAGAGAGAATGAAAAAGAGAGGGAGACAATATACAAATCCAGGTAACCAACGCACATAGAGAGAGAGGGGGGATAGAGAGAAGAAACATCAAGAGAGAAAAAATATACAAATCCAGGTAACCAACGCACAGCGAAAATAACGCGCATCAGCAACTGAATATAATTATAGTAGACAACGGCAATAATAGTAACAGTAGTGCCACGTGAAAGACCAAGGTGGTGTTCCATTGACAGTATTGGACGCACATTCTGGACAGGGGGCTGCTCCTTTCTAGCTGTTCTGTCTG
>JAUTBZ010155668.1:0-11346 GCA_032361785.1 Lepetodrilus galriftensis
CACTTGTTTGATTTTTACACTTACAATGTTCTGCTACTTGTAATTTGTAACATTCAGCAATTTTTATTTCCTTATAATGAAATTATTACCCATTTTCTGAGTGGTGCGTTTTCATAGTCTTTCAGTATATATAAGGAGAGCTTGAAGTTTTGAAGTTTAGAAGATACACATGCTTTAATCCTATCCTTGCCGGAATAGGCAAAAGTTGCCTTCAGCAGGGAGAGGGTTAACTATAGCAGGAAATAACAAAAGCCTCGACTTATGCCCGGACTAATTGTACGACCCTGTCTTGAAATTCAGGCCAGGGGAGTAATCATTTATCATATTTTGAAGCAAGCTATACCATGGCAGCATCTACAGATTTCACAATGGTAATACATCTTGGAGTATATTATTGGAAAGGTTTTTCACATTAGTACAGGGGCGCCAGTCTTGTTACCTTTGGACGTTATTGTGATGTGTTGTAGAGCAAGACGTAGAGCAGTATATTTGCATTATATTTGATTGAGACGGTTGAACATTTTGAATTTGTACTATGGTTAATTTGAAAGCATTTTTGGCCTACTCTATGAAATAAAATAATTACAAGCATTACTACAGCAACAACTATTAATTATATTAAATATAATAAATAATTATAATTAATATTATTATTATAATCATAATTAGGAGATAAACGGTTCCTATTGCAAATTTTCCGTGAGGTTATCGTGATTAACAAGCTGGGAATTTCATTATTGTTTTTATTGAAATACTTTGTTTAAATTGGGGTTTAGATCTGCTTTCAAGATTCTTTTACAAATATTACAGTTTGTCAGAGGAAACCTGCAACATCTATACTGATTTTAATAAACTGTCATTTTCAAAGTTGGAAAATAAAAACACTGCTCGCGGCGACTCACTGCTGAAATGGCGCATGGAATCTGAGGACGTTGTCTCCAGATACTTGAACAGGTATGGACGCAGCGACTCGGAGCAGTCACAGAACGCCGCCACCAGAGCGAACAGGATCCAGCCTCGAGAACTGCTACGCCTGTCACGAAAAGTCACAACAGTCACAATAAGTCACAACAGTCACCATATCATGTCATAACAGTCACAATAAGTCACAACAGTCACAACAGTCAGCATAAGTCACAACAGTCAGCATAAGTCACAACAGTCACAATAAGTCACAACAGTCACCATAGCATGTCATAACAGTCACAAAAGTCACAATAAGTCACAACAGTCACAATAAGTCACAAAAGTCAAATGTTACGTTAATCCTGGATCAGGCCTCGATATTACAAAACTTTATGACTTTACGACTTAAAATTATTCTCATCGTTTTCTTTGCCATGACTAAGCAGTCCTTGTACAGATTAAATGAGTGAGTGAGTTATTGTACAGAATGAGTGAGTGAGTGAGCTATTGTTTGATGTCGCAGCAGGAATATACCAAACGAATACTTACGGCTTCATACTCCGGTTGCTGGTGGTCTGTTTACAGAGCTGACAGAACATCTCGTTCCGGAGTTCCGGGTATTTGTGACACGACTGTCATAGACAAAGAAAAAACAATTTATAACATCTTTGACAAAATTAAAAGGAATTAAAATTAAAATTTATTTTTATAACAATTTGACAAAATTTAAAAAATACATAGACAGATCATTGAACAATCACCAATATTCTACATATGGTAGTTGATTGGCGAGAGAAACTATTTAGGCTGATCCCAATATTAAAAATAATTAGTAATAAAAATATAGTGACAAAAAATTAATAACAAAAATACTAATACAATACTACTGCCACTACTAATGTATATAATAATGTATGTGAGCATTTAGTTCATGATCTATATTTATGGAGTGTTCATATTCGCTATCTGTTGGGACTTGACATCACGTACCCTGAGTATCTTCATGACACAGTCGTAGTCTGTCATTCCTTTATGTTTGGGGTAATCCTCCATAAACTGCATAATACCTGCACAGAAAACATAGAAAATTTATTTAAAATATTTGTGTAGCATAATAAAACTGCAAACTTACTGTGCAGTGGAAATGTGTGCTCTCGTTCTTAATGAAGATGTGTGTACCATGCATAGCAATTTACAATCATTTCACCCGTTTTAATATATGACAAAGAGTTGTCTCCCTTGATGTGCAGTTACAAAGGATCAACACCGCACAGTGTATCTGCACATGTCTTGGACAGAAAGTACAGACATAACAGCTAGAAAGGAGCAAGCCCATAGTGTAGGCTACTGTACTGTGTAATAAATACACCTCGATTACTTCAACAGGTAGTTAATATTAAGGGAGCTAGTTAATATTTATGTTTATTTATTTTATTATTTTTTAATTGTGGTTTAGAGACGCTTATTTTCTATCACTTATCTGATGGCTTGTCAGTATATAGGGGAGTGAGTGAGTGAATATGGAGCAGGCCTCAAAGTTACAATTTTTTCCAAGGAGCCATTTGGCTCCTGCATAGCCAGAAACACTTGAAATACTGGTTGCCATCACTGCAGGAATCTTAACGTCACTGCAGGAATCTTTCACCCATTTGCGATGATTTATATTAGGAGGAAACCTGCAACATCTGTAGCATTGAATGTTGCAGTAAAACCTGCAAGCACCATCTGTAGAGAATTAGCTAATACATATAGAATGAAGTGTACCAATCTTGCTACCCCAAAAAATGAAATAAAGGCATTTCTTACTCTTCCTTAGTTGTACAACTATTGTAATAAATACTAGAGTTTGAAAGAAGCTAAACTTACAAATGAAGCACTCCAAGGCCATTTTGTTGAGTTCAGATGACGGCATCTTCAGTAGAGAGGCTTGGATGGGAGACTGAACAAAATAGAATAATATTATATTTCAAACGATATTGTTTCAAATAATAAGATAATTATTGATTGAACTTTACATATGTTTCTATTGCTCCCAAAAATTAAAGGTAAATGTACCTGATGGTTAGTAGAATTTTACTATTTTGTAAAAAATTGATTCAGATATATTTGGTAGCTTATAAGGTAACTCCCTGTAGCTTATAACATGTTATATGACATCATGCTAGTGAGTGAATGAATATAGAGTTTAAAGTCGCTGCGGGAATCTTTCACCCATTTGCGACGAGACATCATGCTAATAAATTGTTGTGCTATGATTACATGACCTCAAACGCTATGCTCCCTTACCCGCGTCCATTTGACAAGCTCCGCCTGCTCTTTCCACGTCCAATCAGAAGAGCCTGTAACCGGAATGAGGTCATAGGTCATCGCAAAATTATTTTGTAATTATCTTTTTTAAATCGGCACCACAAAATCTACCAGTTTCCTAACATTATTACCAGAATTTATTTTTACCAGAATACGCTACACATGCCTGCCATTTCCCCCAATTATTACCATAAATGTTGAAATTATCACTAATCTCTGTAAAATTTAAGAAACTATGGAATAATTATTGAAAAGAAATTCCTTTTTTATTGGCTGTTTACCGGTAAGCTACAAGAAATACATAAGTTAAAGTGAGTGAGTGAGTGAATATGGAGTTTAACGTCGCTGCGGGAATCTTTCACCCATTTGCGACAAATAAGTTAAAGAAACGGGTGGCTAAGATTTGTGTTTCGTACTTGCATGCAGTGTTTGTTCATGCAGCTATAAATAACTTCTGTATTTTATTGTCATGCATGGATAGGGAACGGTTCATGCAAATACTTATTAAATGGTCATACTTAATCAACAATAAATAGATACTCGACACACACAAGCACATTTTTTAGATTATAGCTAACACATGAAAATAAAAGTTAACAACGCTTTGAATAAATCCAATATATTGTATTTGACATGCATTAATCATCACAAGATTAAATTTTGTTGTCAAGAAAAAAATATATTAAAATACGGAAAATTACATTTCATGCAAATTTACCCAAATATTATTGTTAGTGTTAATAGTTTTGGTGCACGTGAAGCTATACAAGTTATCCAATATGGGTGATGTTAGTTCATTTGGCTGTTAATAGCAAGACAGGAAATACATAGGATAAAATTGTGTTAGGAAGACTCAAACAGTTGAATCTGATATTGATATAAATAATGAAACCCAATGCTGTCATTCAGAGACTTTTTAACCCTCTCCATGCTGAAGGCAACCACTAAAAACTTCTAATTTATCTATCTTTAAAATTACAAACCTTAAACATTTTGGAAAATAATTAATCATTTTCAAAGTTCATGTTATCAATAATTTTGGAGAAAAAATAAATGTTTTTCAAAATGTACATATTTTTGTTATAATTCAAACAGATTAAAACACGTACAAAATAAAAATACTAATAATTTTGATCATTTTCAAAGTTCAAATACATGTATTTTCAATAACTTTGAACAAAATAATTTTCAATGTACATATTTTTCTAATTATTCAACAGATTAAAACATATTTTCAATAATTCAAACTGATTAAAAAAAAATAAAAATAAATTATTAGCCGAATTATGGTACTGATTTTTCCATCATCAACTGTTTGAGCTATAAATAGACAACATTGTGCAAGCACTGCACCGTCACCTCTGCGATGTCGTTGCTGCAGATTGCGCAGTTTGAGGCTTTCGATCATCTTAATGGTGCCTCGTATGGATCCCTCGTCCGTTCGCTGCATTTCAAACCTAAATACAAATGAGGTTAGCGGAGTGTAGATCTATGTACAAGGGGAGGTAAGTCAGCAGCATGTGTGGATATAGATAGATCTGCTGGCAGATGCCCCTTGGCTAAAATACACACCCTGGAATACACAGTTTCAGAACTTTTCCACCCAACAACAAAATAATTAAAAAAAAAAAATTCCAAATTACGAAAATGTTATAGAATTAATAATAATTTTTCTTTAAAGTATATTTTTTAAATCCTCTTGATTTGTTTTCCTGTTCCTAGACATTAATTAATTAGGGTCTATTAGTTGTTTTTCTTAAACACTTCAGTATTATAAACAAAATTAAAAAGACAATATTTACCAATATAATTATCAATTAATTACCAATATTAAATTGCTTGTGAATTTCCCAAAAATATATGCGGTTATTGTAGAGAAACAAATAATATAATATCATCATACATTTCCAATATAGCTAATAAATAGAAATATAAAAAAAATATATATATATTTTGAAAGAAAACCCACTACTTCTTCCATGAACCAATCGATGGGGATTTTATAAATGATATTCATCTATAATAAATGTTCCAAACTGTTTGTTCCAGGGTGTGCAGCTATTGTATGTTATGTTGCGTACAACTATAGCCAGAGCCTAATGCTATGTCCTAGGATGAACATAGAGAAGCTTGGCCGAGTCCACTGGTTGACATATAAGTTGGTCCTTTTTGTAAAAGTTGCCGCTAGAAACTCAAAAAATTCAAATTGGATTCAAAATACTTTATAGAACAATTTCATCTTTATGTCAACCAATGTTGTACGCAACCTTTAAAGTGCCGAGTCCATTTGAACAAATAGATTATTTTTTTTAGCATAGGAATGTCATTTAACCTTTTCTGTGCTGGTGGCAACTACAGATGCCCTGAGCATTGTGATTAATTAACCAGCAGGGAAATGGTTAAGGATTTACATAGACAGCATATGTGGTTAAATCCCACATTTGTAGAAGTCAGTGCTATTGTGAATATCATAATGTGAAAATTTCACAATTAAAGCAACACTGATCTCAACATTCAGATTTCGAGACCTATCTTCGAGGTTATGAAAACTATCTGAGTATAATTTCATACTGAACTTAAAATCTAGTTCACTAATCCACATACAATTTTGAGTTGAGCATGAAATTATAGTCAAAAGGTGTCGCAACCTTGGCGCCCGACATGGGCTATCTTGTAATGACAATCCTATGCTATAATTAAGACGTATTTGTTCAAATGGACCCTGTACTATGGGTTGAGTTTGTGCGAGCTGTGAATGGTTCAATGCTAGACGCGGTGGCTGTATAAGAATATATATGTCCAGCGGGTTAAGTGGACAGGTGGCGCCACCGAGTGGGGGATATTCGTTACCTGTGCGAATATCTCGAGGCGTTGAACTCGCTTTGGCATGTCTGCAATGTACCACAGCTCGAATAGCAAAGACTCATAATAATACACATAATTTGAAATGTAAATGTATCACAATCCATGTGAAATTGGTAAAGACATAATATTTATAATTCATGCAACATAAATAAACATATAACATATAATTTATATTAATAGAAAAACGGTACATATATATTTAAACAGTTCACAAAATATTTATTCAATGGAGTTAATATGCACCGACATGATAATGAATGGTGTCTGTCTTGTGTATGTGTATAAGACATAGATGTCTGAGTTCACAGCGAACTGCGATCTTTATGGCAAGTGATTTAGTTTTATGTCGCAATGAGAATCTTTCATCCACGTGTGATGGATGACTTACCTACCACAACGAGCGACTAATTTTGTTAAGATTTAAAACAGCATTAATCTATTATCGTATGTATTTCTGAGCATCCTAGGCGGTGGGATGCAAATTACTGCCAAAAAAGGCATACAATTATGGTTTGTTGACATATTTCATGCTCAAATTTATTTTATTACAATTTTTAATATGTGGAAATACAAAAACAAATTAATAATATGATGATATTGAAAACCAGAGGCCTGTTCAGGAGAGCGAGTTTACGTGAGTTCACGCGTGACGTCACATATGAAAGATGAAGGTTTCCAAGGCGATTTCACACGTGTACTCGCGTAAACTCGCCCTCCTGAACAGGCCTCAGAGGAACATGCGGAAAAGGTAGCTTGTTGCTCAATATTACATGTGTTAAAAAAAAAGAAGTAACAATTAAAATATGTTTGAAAATTAAATATCTCAACAAACCATGCCTTTAACCCTCTCCATGCTGGAGGCAACCAGATATGCCCTAAAGAGCAATGCCTGTGCCTATTCCAGCAGGGAAAGGGTTACGGTAGTGTACGTAAAAACAAAAATATTTATCACTTACGCATAGCTTAATGTAAAGGTTATTATTTGTAATTCATGTAAAGCTGTAAGCAAATATTATCATAATGATCATGTCATATTGATCATTCATGTGCTTAGATGAAAAGGCATCAGAAAGCATTAATTATTCTTGTGCAACATCATGTTAAACCTACAGTATGTGAAGTCAAGATTGTAAAATGAAGAAAGGTAATATTGATGGGGTTTGTGATGCTAGTTTGAGGTTTGGGCAGTAAGGAATCACTTGTGTGAACTTAGACGTGGTGAAATGGGTGTGATGATTATTAGGGCTTGGATTGGTATGGCCACAATTTTTACTTTAGGTCTTAGGGGTGGTTGTCTTTTTTTTTTTAATCTTTAAAAAATCTTTTTTTTTAAATTTAAATATTTATTTTTATTTTTAATGTCAATAGCATTTTGTATCATAAACCATTGGGTTTAGGGTGATAGGGTTGGGGGTAGGGGTGGAATGTAGTATATGGATAATCATTAATTATGGTTTTATGAAATATTCATATGCAGAGGAATTGCACAACAGAAATGTGTACAGTGATACTTATTTGCAATTGTGAGGAACAAATAAAACTCCAACTTTGTCTTTGTGGTAGAGTGTTAAAGGTATATGCATTGATGTGCATAAATCAACAGTAAAAAAATAAACTAAAGTTTTCTAACTACTTAATATGAATGTGAAAAGGCAATTTCAATGTGAATTGTTACTATGATTTCTAACTGATGTTCACATCTATTAAATGATTATATATATTGTTTTCCTTTTCGAAGTAACTAAAATGTGTGATGTTGAGATTGTGTATTAGCTAAGCATTGTTACGTTCGGAGCACACCAAGTTTACCTCTGACGTTGAGCAAAATCAGGTATCCTGAAATAAGGTCAATATCATAACAATGTTGTCAAATGCAAAAAAAATATTCAAAACCTGGGGTGCGTTCAATCAGCACACGGCTGAGTAAGCCACTTAGCTAAACTGGTTCTCTGTCCCATGTATGATTCATACGACTCTTGAGACAGTGGCTAGTTTAAGTAAGCAGCTCATAAGCCTTTGAACATACCCCTGGGGTCTCCTGTATAAAACAGCATAACTAAGTTAGCTTTTTGACTGCAATGTAACGAGAGTTTCATTGCAAGGAAGTCCTGCTTCTGTGAAATTATCACCAATCCTCTCATCATTTCAAACAGGACACATCCTGGGTTTTTTCAATATGAATTGGCATGATAGCATTTTGTGAATCAAACAAATAATATTGTTTGTTCTGCCAAATATACTTCAGAATTCATCCTAGCATCAATGAGGATAAAATATCAACTAATAATAAATGGTAATTAGAGATATGATAGCATTAATAATCCACAGGCAGAATTGTAGCACGTTCACGTCAAACCAAATAATGTTAACGATAACGAGATTATTGAAAAAATATTTGTAGTAATCGTAAAATGTAGTAACCAATCACACTGCAATAATAACGCAACTTTGCTAGTGTGACCGCTACAGTGAAAATGAATTCAGAAGGTTTTTCTTGTTATCGTTATCATTACCGTGATCGGGCGCCAATGTGACTGCAAAGTTAATGTATCAGAATTATAGTATGATCATGGCCAGTCTTACTTTTCTATGGACTCTCTGAAGTTGAGGAGGGCGAACTCCATCATGGAATATTTCCCGTCAGCCATCACTGTTCCCTGACTGGTATCGCTGCGGTCGTCCCCACCATACACGTGACCCTCCTTGGAACAAGGGAGGTAAGAAATGCATGTATAATATCATAAAAGGGATGTTGTATACTCCCCAGTGAGTTGAGAAGGAACACTGAGTGTACAATGATCCATTGGGGGGTGGATTTGGCGCATAATAAGTAGCCTATTATTATTACGGTATTATAAATGTCACAATATGGCAAAGTTCATAATGCATATTGTCGGGTTTTCAACATTTAATTGTAACATCGCCAAATTTATCCTAGATTGTTTGCAGATTATTTTGGCTGTTACTAGTAGATGTAATTATATGAATAACAGAAAGATCTACTGTTGTTTGTAAATGTGAGATAGAATATTATATTGTGCTTATTTCACCGTCATGAATAGTGCTCCCTCGATGCACCCTTGATGTACCGCGGATTTGGATACAACGTGGGGTCCATTGATATAACGCAGGTATTATAACGCGGGTGGCATGTCATGGACCACAAATTCAGCATTATATCGAGGGAGCACTGTAACATAATTTGATCAGACAGCAGGACTACTATACAAGATGGATGGGTCACAAATGGATGTCTAGAAATAATAAATGTTTGGTGGGAAAATAAAATCACTTACTCGACTTGGCGGTCGTACTAATTGAACCTGTGACAAAAAAAATACAAATAAAGTGAGCTACAAATAAATAGGGACATGTGGGTATTGACATTGATATCTACAAATCTATGAACTTTAATAATGAGTATCAAATGGCTATTCAGATTCTAAAAGATAATATTTCAACAAATAATAACACATAAATATCAGGAAATATAATTTGCTTTTCGTGGTGAGGGAGTGAATTATTCTTTCACATCACAGTGGGAATCTTTCACCAATACATGACGATTTCATGGCAAGAGTTTGTTGTTTCCAGGGGAGATAACTCACCTTCATATTGTGGGTCTCCACTTCGTGTCGGGCGAGAGGTTTGACGTACTCAGCAGGTAACATTCCGACCAACCCGTTCAGAGAGCCATACAACCACCCTGTAGACAAATGTAACTACCGGTAAGTAAGTGTTGTAATGCAAACATTTAGTGATATCATAAAACCAAATTTGTTAAATTCTATATGTACCTCTGGGTCACAAGGCATGTAATTCTGAAATAAATCTTGTCTTGTCTTGTTTTAATGATATCATAAAACCATTAAGAGCCAGACAATCATGCCAGCTGTAGAATAAAATAACCATGACATATAGTGAGCAGTGCGACTACAATGTAGAATAAACTAACCCTGGCCCAGAGATTACAAAACTTTTCTGAGTACGTTTTCATACTCGATTCAGAATTTTGTTCATACGACATCATGTTTTTGAGCATAGCACGTGAGTTGAGCACAAAAAAAGTACTCAGAAAATATTCGTAATCTCGGGGCCAGATGTTTAGAGCGTAGCACAACTACCCTATTAGAGCAATATAAGTTTTAGTTAACTTAAAACTTCCTGAATATTATAAAACTATAAACTCAGTTAATATCAATAAAACACTTCAATATCTTGCCAGACATGCTTACATAATGATACGATATAATTTATAATATGTCAAATATGGCAAAATCATGGCAAAATGAAAATTCAAAAAAGCACAATAAGGGAGACAACTCTGTCAAAATGTGAAGCTGGGAATAATGGCTCCATATTTTGTCTTTAGATTAGTGTCGCTGTGGGAATCTTTCACCCAACTGCGAGAGAGCGAGAGAGATTAAATGAGAGAGAGAGAGAGATTAAATGTAAATATTACAAAAATAGCGTACCTTCGTCGAGGTTCATTTCTGGGTCCATGAGTTTGATGATGTCACCTCGCTGGAAGCTGAGAAGTGTCGACTCCCGCGTGACATAGTCCTTGATGGCGACTGCATATTTGTTGTCCTGAAACACAGAATTGTGGGTTATTACGTCAAACAACACCATTTCATTTCATTTTGTAAAAATACAATAATTTAATAATTTTACACAGAAAAAAACAACAGTAACTTTTACTTAAATATTTTTCAGCTTGTTCAATAGTTTTATACTGAAGCTGATATATTCCATGTACAAGTAAATTGAATTATCGTTTTAAAATAATATCTACTTTTTACTTAAAGCGACTCATACACATAGGGGATTTTACCTATGCTCATTTTTTATTATTGGTCATATGTAATATATAGGGCAATATTTGCAAGAATCTTGAATGTAAACAATCGTTTGTTTTGAAATTGGCAAGGCCTTCTCAAAACGGATTTCTCTGCACTGATTGCACAGGTTTCTTGCACATGGCGTACTCATCACGTGTTTCTCTGCATGGATTGCACGCGTTTCCCACACACAGCCTGACTTTTATGAAGTCACATGTCAACATTGCATCGTCCTGTTCACCTAACAGGTTATGTAAATAAACGACTTAAAATGAGCATAGTTATCGATAGCGAGTCATTTGGAAGGAATCACTCACACTATGTGGTGCAGGATCATCAGCTCTGCAGTAATTGCCATATGTGACCCAGCACAGCAAATTCAGTCACTTGTCCCCAAAAATAATAATTGAGTTATTGTTATAATCAA
>JAUTBZ010155679.1:0-11345 GCA_032361785.1 Lepetodrilus galriftensis
GGTGTTGATCCTTGGTATAGAACTGCACATTCGTCGGACAGAAAGTACAGACAGAACAGCTAGAAAGGAGCAGCCCCCTAGTCTTCCCCATGGAAGAGTATGGTAGGGCTCCGAGCTATGATTGTCTCTACTACCCTTCCCTGAATACCATTCATTATCCTGACTGGCAAATGGTACCCTGGTGGCAGAATGAGTTGTCTTTCCCTGTGTCTACATAGCGACTGATTCTAGAAGTCACAATGACAATCAGAAGATGTGATCATTTTATTTATCCTTGAAGATATTGAACATGAACATTTTGTTTTGGTTTTTATTAATTGGGGTTTATATTAGATTCACTTTCACAGATTCTTTCACTTACATCACAACTTGTCAGTTTAGGGTAGGAGAAAACCTGCAACATCCATAGTGCTGAATGCTGCAGTAAACCTGCGAGCACTGTCTGATACTGATCAACAACTAGGTAGAGCTATACATTATAGGAAAAATCTGATTGGATTATGAATGCCGAAAATAGCATTAGGACTTTGATCTTGCTTTGCCAGAAAACAAGTGGTTTGATGCAAGGGATCTAATGGACTAAGCAGAGATGGATCACGTGGCCTAGGCAAGATCATATATATAAAATCTAATCCAGTTTTCCGTTGTTATAGCTTTCCTAAATATGCAGATACTAAAATTAAAACTTTGAAACAAATGTTCAGATCGCTGTATGTCGGTAAAATGTGACAACCATTAGTAATGATTTGTGCTTGGTGACCCAGTTCAATATTCAATCACTTTCTGAACTTCTTTGCGTCGCAGCGCCACACAGCGGATTATTATTCGTGGTTCCTCATTACCTGTTCTTCTGGTAAATTTCCATCATCTTCAAGGATCTGAAATAATTCGCCTTGAGCATAGTCCGTCACCACAACAACCTGAAGAAAGAAGAAAATGTCTGGGGTGTTCATAATGCTCAAAATTAAGTGTCTACGTAGCGCTGGATGTATCAATGGACAAGTGTGCTCTCATTTTCCTTCTCAACTCCCTGGGGACCATACATTCTCCTTTCATAGCGGAACAGTGTGCAGAGTACTCTAAACACTAGAATCATCCAATGGTATATTAAATATTTAGAACAGTGACTGACAGCAGGCCTCAAAGTTACAATTATTTCCAAGGAGCCATTTGAGCCTGCATACCTAGAAACACATTAAATAAGTGAAATATTGGGAGCCAAATGCACAATTAGGTCACTCCCAAATTAGTCGCTAAATTGAGGCCTGGTTACAGGTCACTTATGCCATATGGGATAACCTTTGATTATTGTTTTTTGCACTACCGATACCATGTCATATCGTTTCTGTAGATTTTAAGAAATATTTGTCCATAGTAATATTATATAGAAAACACTGCATCGCCACTTAAACTTCCAACCTGAATGTCTGCATGAAATTAAGTACCACAATTAATTAATGAATATACAGTTGTGAAATACGAATGATCAACATTTAGACAATATTTAACCCTCTCCCTGCTGGATTAGGCAGCCATTGCTCTTTAGGGCATCTCTGGTTGCCTTCATCATGGAGAGGGTTAAACAAAACAGCTCTACCAAAACACTAACCTCTTTGTCAGTTTCGAAGCTGTCCAACATCTCTATGATATTCTCATGATGGAGACCACGCATAATCTCGATTTCTCTTCGAAGACTCCGGAGTTCTTTCTCCGATTTACCGAACTTTGGAATAAACTTGAGGGCAACAATCTGTGAAGAAATGTAAGTTGCAGTCAAATTTAGTAATTTACCACACTGAACATATATATGGTGACATAGTATAATAAATTTCAATGCAGAAATATTCAAAGCAGAAAATATTCATAACAATAGAATAATAATAATCATAATACTCATCATAATAATAATAAATTAAAATAGAAATAAATAATTATCATTATAATTAATAATCATCACAATATTAATGATGATTAATGATAATATAAAAATCACAATAATAAATGACAAAAATACTACACATCATCATCAGTTGATATCAGCATCACAATAATACAGAGATGGAACTTAACTTTATAATGTACTCACCTGAATAATGATATAAATAATAAAACATGAAATTTCCTGTGGGTTCTTTAACAGTGATTAGGAGAAATGGATCGGACCAGCGGGTGAGTGGAAATTTCTCACCCTGACAATAATAAATTAAAATAAGAAGAATAATTATAATAAATATTTATAATTACAGTGCTCCCTTGATATAACGCCCTTCGATGCACCGCGGATTCGGATACAACGCGGGGTCCAATGTGGACCCCATTTTTTTTAAAAATAATAATAAATAAAATCTTGTTTTTCTCCAATTATATTCGTTGATATAATTCGGGTATTATAATGCGGGTGGCATGTCATGGACCCCAACTTCAGGGTTATATCGAGGGAGCACTGTAGATTCTATTTTGTAGACTATACATAAGATCTCACTGTTATCACCAATATCATTTTCATATGATGACATACGAATATGCCGTGGAACATAATTTAAACATATTTGGTCAAAATTGGTACGTTTGAGATGCACCCCGATCATGTTCAAACTACTGTAACTCACCTAGTCATCATGATATGAACATGATAGTGGCGTTAACAGATAGATAATGCTATAACGTATAATATAATTATAAACTATTTTGAATCTTTTCATGACATAAATATATGTTACTTAACATACTTTACGCATATTTCGTCAAAATTTGTAATTTTGAGATGCCCCCCCGTCAACTGAATAACTTTGGGTTGTCAATGTTATTTCCAGATAACTGTTTTTAAAAAAAACCAGATTTTTGTGGATTTTGGATAATTCATAGAGGATGACATTCTGCTTCTTCTGATAACAAGAAACCTTCGATACCAATTATTTCTAGGTTACGTCCAATTTGGGGCTAATTTGACTCGACTACAAGCCATATCCAGTGCAAATAAAACAGCCTCTGGACATATAAATCAACAGATTTCCGCGGATTCACGGAAAATTGCAATACCTGAATAAATAAGTGAATGATTTGTGGTTTTACATCGCAGCAGGAACCTCTGTAGATTTGACATGCATGTTAACCGTAACCAATCAAAAACGAAGGTTATATGCATCATTATGCTTCACTAGCAGTAAACAAATATTTACATGAATAGCACTAATCAAAAATGTATAAGCTTGACATTTTTAAAAAGAAGATTTGCCAGTTTTGACAAACTGATAATGCTTAGTACCTACATGAAAACAACAAAATAATAAGAAATAATATTGTATTATATTGAAATAACCCATCCTCTGTCCATAGGGTCATCAGCTTGATTGTAGTGAATAGTATGAGCTGTTGGTAGAGGGTGGAAATAACCTTGAACTTATATAATATTATCTTTAAATAAACAAAATCAGGAAATAAGATATATTTTTTCTGCCCGTTCTAACAGCTATTAGGTAATATTTCATACCGATAGGAAAATAACAAAATATAATTGAAATAATATTGTAATATCTTGAAATATTTATTCATTAAATACATCCACCATTTTTGTCCATTGGAAATCTGTAGATTTTTTTTTTACGATTGTACAGTTTTCTATTCATCATATTCAGGAATGTACAATATTGAAATTCATAATTTGAGATTGTGTGGACTTGAACATTTCAAAATGCAGTGTACATCACCAAGACATTGAAAAATATCTTCACTACAGCCAGGATTGAACTCGAGATGTCTGACTACTAGTCCTACACTCTACCATCTGAGCTATGCAGGATACAAAGAAGGCAACCAAAATTTATTAAGTCTTGAAACAGTCACAGTTAACCAGCAATAGCACATGCTTCTTGCATGAAAAAGACAATCCAGTCGGAGAACAGGTATTCTTACGACCCACACATGAAATATGTGCTGTATTTTAAGTCAGATAACATCCTCGTAACAATTAATTCGCAAAAAAGCGATGTCCTTGCCCCAATTGGGGCTCGGACATTCTCTTTCACGAATCGTCTCTTACTGAGATGTCATCCTATACATAACCGGGAAATTAGCTCGTAAAATCTTCCCCAGTTCTAACAGGCAAGAACAGGAAAACAACAACACCTTGAAGAAATAGCTGGTGGAAATAAGACGGATGTACTTCCGTTGTGGATACCAGAAGTCTGTGATACGTTGATATAGCCAGTGATAGAGCCGTGTAGGAAACCCATTACAACGCTATACCAGATGCTGATTAATGGCGACTGCAGAAACGGGTGGCACACTCACTAACACTAACACTGTTGTAAATACGCCACTCGCAGCGGGTGAGCACAAATCTGGGGATGGATCTAGTTTCCTTAATCCTAACCTACTTATACTTTCATAAGATCTATTAGTTTTTCTCAGATTAGTGGGTGTTAATGCGCTATTAATTCTAGTGTGTGTGGGGTGGGGTGGGCGTTATAATAATAATAATGTGTGTATTTTTTAACTTTAACCTTCTCACTGCTGAATAAAATCAAAGTGTACTACAGTATTTCTGCATGTGATCGGGCAAGTTAACTCGCCTTCAGCAGGGAGAGGGTTAAGGTGGTTGACTTAGACTGATAGCAGTCTCCTTAATATTATTATTAATATTATTTTATTAATTTATTTGTATTATATTTTGTTTACATTAACAACTTTTATTATTTTATATATATATATTGCTTAAATTATTATTATTATTTTTTATAGACTCTATCACCGAACCCCAGTCGTAGAAACAGACAGCAGTGTTTCAGATGGGCGTCGGTCATCGGACAATGCCCGACTATTTTCGCAAATGTCTGAATTTATTAGAGACCATGCCTGATTATTTTCACAAATGTCCGAGATTTTAAAAACCCGTTAGGATATTGTCCTGAACATTTTGTTGGCCATCTGAAACACTGAGACAGTTTTATGCTACGGTATATTACAACAAATTCATGCTCCAAATGCATCAATATGCATTCTTCTTCTATTTCCCTTCTCAACTCCCTGGGGAATATACAACCCAAACTTCCAGTTAGGGCGCTAGAAGGCTTACATTTCACAATTCCATCTCTTCCTACCGGGTACCCATTCACAGCTGTGTGGACTGGAACAGTGTGAATCTAAGAGTGCAATACGATGACATGACGAGCTCTAATGACTCGCTACCTTTAGACCACTGCGCTATATTCGTGACTAGTGGGTTTTAAAGCTTGTTTCAGACTAGTGTGATGTAAAGCTAAGTATCCACCCCATTAGCAATTTATTCAGATAATATTTTTGGTTAATAAGTCCACCTAGCATTCATTATAAACTTTAAAATAATTTGACTCAACATATAAGGCCATTTTGTTTATTTTTTTATTTTATTTGGAGTTTAGAGCCACTTTCAACATTTCTTCATTTAATCATAATAAGGTCAGTAACATACAACTTGCATTTAGCACGTATGCCAAATAGCAATTTCATGTACAAAACTAATGAAACCTTACAGTTCAATAAACATTGGATTGCACATCATATATCTGGTATTTAAATTGTCCAACTTTTCGCTAAGCACATGTCATGTTTAACTACATGCTGAATATTCGACAGTAGGACTGGTGACAATTCCATAATTTTATTTCCTATTGGTAAAACCAAAATCCACGTTCACAGCTAAGGTAGTTTTACAATGAAATTAGTGTACTATTTAACCACTGAAAAATACCTTTCCAGATTTTAATTCCATGTTTACAAACAGTTTATTTCACTACATTAAATATACGGTGACACGTGAGTAGGTCAATTATTGTTTTACGTCACAACGGGAATCGTCAGTAACAAAATAAAATTGTTAAAATAATTAAAATATTAATAATAACTTTCATTTATTCCCGACATCGAAAAACTATTTTCATTCTCGGAGACGACGTCTGATTATTAAACCGTGCCACAAATCACGACCTCCTCCGTTAAAAACCGTGTCTGCGCAAAACACTGAAACAGGAAGTCGAGCACTCTATCGCAACGCAGCCTCCCCCGGGGGGCGTGATAGGTAGAGCCAATGGAGATGAGAGTGAACAATGCACTAATTCCAACTTTTTAAGATGCTTATATGCCGTCAGTCGGAAATGAGTTGGGATATGGATCTTCCTATGATGATCTGTAGATCAGGCCTTAGCGAGCCTCGGGCTAGGCTCATGTCCAATGAAATGTACACAGTTATGAATTTACGCTTACTTTCATACGGAGATCTAATCACAGATTCTGGCGTATCCATCTGTGGAAATTGGCGCGGAGAGCCGAGGAAACCCACACTGATATCCCCGCCCCGTAAATGCTTTAATCCGCTAATTAATTGCTTCTGGTTATGACAAAGTAATTTTCTCATCACCACTTTTATGCGTCGGTAATTGCTTTTCATTTTTACAATCAGATAGTGTTACGGGGACTGACGTCAGGTTCTGTTCCGACGGAATGGGTCTCCTGTCGACGGAATGGGTCTCCTGTTGTCGTTTCTCCCCGAAACGTTCGTTATCTCCGGCTTAGAACTGAACCAATGCCCTCGCTTCGTTAGGTCCTAGGTTCTTTTCGAGTCCCGAACAGTTTTCATGTGCTCGTTCCGCGCTAATAAAACCAGCCGAGTCATTACCTTGGTGGGTTTCCCAGCCTCATTATGACCGAATAAATATCGCGATTAAAACTCGTCTTCAGCGTGGCATAAAAACAGCTTTCACTTACCGCAGTCTTTCAATTCCCCAGCAATTCCCCAGTATCAGTTTCTCTCACTCATGGAAAATTAAATTTTAAAAACTATTTTAAAAAATGCGAAGATATGATAGAATATTTAAGTGAGTGGGCTAGTCTAGTTTTATTTGTGCCATTTTCAATTATTTATTTTTTAAACGGTGGTTTTAAGCTGAGTTAACATTATGTTGGTGCTTGTCAGTTTGTGGCTGGAGGAAACATGCAACACCAGTAGTACTTAGTATTGCAGTATTCATCAGACTCAACAGTCTACTTTACCACCCACCCCAAGTTCCTTGCATCTGTACGGTACAGTGCTCCCTCGATATAACGCTGAAGTTGGGGTCCATGACATGCCACCCGCGTTATAATACGTTATATCAATGAATATAATTGTAGAAAAAAATAAAAATTATATTTTTTTTTATAAAAATGGGGTTCACGTTGTATCCGAATCTGCGGTGCATCGAAGGGCGTTATATCGAGGGAGCACTGTAATTGTTTAACTTTACTGGGGGTGATGAAACTGACAGATTAATGCTACAGTAAAACCCACTCAACATGACTGACACAGACAATAGATACAGATATAAGAATCCACCATAGGCCATATATAGGAAAACTACACCCAAGATGGTGGACATTTCAACCCAATTTGAGACTCAAACATTTCCAAAAATAATTTTAAATAAATTTACAAAATTCTGTAAAAAAAATAAAATATATTTTTTACAAAATTCTGTAAAATAAATTCTAGTTCTATTTTTTCAAGAATTGGTTGGATTCCGTAGAAATAGGATTAATTAATTAAAAATAACAAGCAAGGTGAACATTTTCGATTGTCTCAGCTGGACATTTGTAAAAGAGGCTGACCAGTGGGATACTAATCAACAGTGGACGGAAATGTGTTGTTTTGTATAAATAAAAATAATAGATTAAATATATTTCGGGCCATTTCGCAACACCCGTTGCCTTGACTGTTGATGGACATTTATTTGCGTCTGCTTTAGAGAGTGAGAAAAAAAAGAAGTTTCCTGACTACCAACATCCTGAATTTTGCCTAAGTACTGTAGATATAAAGTAGATACAGTGCTCCCTTGATATAACGCCCTTCGATGCACCGCGGATTCGGATACAACGTGGACCCCATTTAAAAGAATAAATAAAATTTATAAAAAAAATCTTCAATTATAGTATTCGTTGATATAACGCGGGTATAACGCGGGTATAACGCGGGTGGCATGTCATGGACCCCAACTTCAGCATTATATCGAGGGAGCACTGTATACATAATTATACAGAGAGTATTAGGTGATAACTGGAAAGGAGAAAAAGAAGATATTGACCAGAAAAGAAAAAAATATATATTATAACATTGCACTTTAATTTTTGGGTAATATTTTAAATATATATACATTCCTATGAAATATTCTCAACTTATTATTGTTGTTGATTTGAGATTTAAAGTCACTTTCTAGAATCTTTCACTAATATCATGACTTGCATGCATATGTACTGCTTGACTAGTCTGGATTTCCACCAGATTTTATACTTGCTATTTCACTTAGAGTATCATGTCACAGAAAGAACAATGATACCCCACTCAGACACAGTATATACTGACTCCGAGCTGGCCAGTCCTTGCTTTACCCCTTAAATGCTGAGCGCCAAGCAGGGAAACAACAAGTACTACCTTTTAGCATCTTTTGGTATGACACTATTCTCAACTAAATTAGTAGTTCTTTTAAAAATCATTTCTCAATGGAAACTTCAATAGTAATCAACAGTAGCATGAAATATTCTCAAACTTGTGTGTATATTTAAATTACAATATATTACACCAATTAAATGATGCCATACTCAGACTCTAAATGATTTACAACCACAATAAAGTTGGCACCATGACGATGTAAAAATAATTTTTTAAATATAATTAAAAATAAAATTAGGCGTACCATATTCTTACTAACTCGAATTCACAGAAGAATTACGGTGCCTTTAAACCTACCAGCAGGTGTCGCGATTTCTCAAGCCACTGTAAAATAAAAAATAAATCTGTCACCACAAGCATTAGTTGCTTCCCATCGTCACAGCCATTGTGTTGGCAAGACGCTAACCTACGCATTTTTGTGCGAGCCTGGAAATAGAAAATTCCATTAACTTCTCTAAAAGATGTGATCCCAGATCATAATTCAAACTCCTAAGCAATCCTTAATCACTCGGGTATTCAATTTGTGAGGTAAGTGCACATAAGTTGCAGAATTTGCACGGTGAGCGCTGCGGCTTATGTGTTAATTACTCGTAATACGGAAAAAGCAATAACATTTAAGACCGCGGGGAAAAATGTTCTTCAATTATCTTTTGAAGTCGTCACATCCAAGGGCAGTAGCAAATAATAATCCCATCTCGGATTAATCCCTACCTCCCATTAACCTTTCAATTACTGGGACCGTTTAACTGCAACAAATGATTGTCGCAAGATGTCAAACGACCGTTTCCCTTGTCCCTTACAAAACTGTAGATGTAATTTAACGTTGGATGCATCTAAAACACGTTTCTTACGTAAAACCATTTAAGAAAATTTCTCGGAATAAACTCTGCAGAAAAATCTTGACAATAGCTGTATACACAAACTCGGACAAGTACGGGCATCAATTTACTCGTGGTCGTCAGTGACGGAGCAGAGACTCGTTCCGTTGCCGCCTAAATTTACGCGGCATTTCCTGGGCAACTCCTACGAGCGAGCGAGAGGCAGCGGTGGTAGCCAATCACGTGACGTCGCGCCTGGGGCGTCCACGACACCCGGTACGGCGGGCTGAGAGGATATATAGAGGGCGCTGTCGGAGTCTCGGCCCTCACATGACAAGTTCAACGCGGGAGACACAACTTAAGGGAGTGCTCGGACTTAACACTTGAAAAGGAACGGAGAGAGAACAGAGAACGAGCGAGCGGTTTTTTTCCAACACACAGGTGAGATGTCTTTTTCTCTCGTTATTGTCTCCTCGATGACGGGTCAATAACTAAGAGCTATAAATAGAACAGATATGCTTCATGCATGGATGGACAGACTTCAGTCTCATTAATAGTCTCACAGGAATGTTTTCAATTTCTCTTTACAGACGACGTTAAATCGTTCGTCTGTTAATCACTCATAAATTATTGGCTTCTCTTAACAACTAATGACTGTGTACAGATGGAAGGTAGATCAAAACTATAATTTGGAACTTCTCAATATTGTACGGTACTATTTTATGATGGAAACTCTAAAAAGAAAATATGGAATCTCCAAATTTATATGGAAAGTTTTAACTTATATAGAAACTCTTAATTTTTAACATTTGGATAACGACTTATAAAAGTAACTCTAAATTTATATGGAAACTAAATTTAGAAGAAAAAAAGTTTTTGAATGTCTGGACAATATTTCATAATGGAAACTCTATAACAAAATATATATGGAATCTTTAAATTAATATGAAAACTTTAAATAGAAATTCTACTTAGAAACAATTGGACAGTTTCTAATAAAAGCATTTAAATTCATATGGAAACTCTAGCATTTGGAACAATTTGACAAAGTCTTACAACAGAAACTACAAATTTATATGGAAACTCAAAATTTAGATAGAAATGCCAATTTAGGTTGTTGGGATAAAGTCACAAAGTGAATGTCTAAAATTGTTAACCAGGCATAACTCTCCATTGTGGCTCACAGGAAATTAAAAGATATATGTTCATGAAAAAATATATTAATAGAATGTCACTGACAATTGTTAACCAGATTTGTTGTAGGAAACTATTAGAAGTTTGTCACATGAAAATTGTGTGCAAGTGTCTGAACAACTCTTAAAGGCATACATATGGTACTCATCATCAATGAATATTTTAGTATCTTTTCCTTTTATTACATGCAACTTATAAATTGATTAAATGTTATATCACAGGTACATTATTTAGAGCAACATCTCACATGTAATGTATTTAACGTATATATCATAGATAATTATTAAATGCATTCAGTTAATAAGAGTATATTTTATATCTCTCAGGTAATTATTAAAAATATAGATACATAAAAATAATAATCTTACAGTAAAAATCTTTTCTCTTCTCTTTTAAAAAAAAATATCTATCTTGACATTTCTTTGTAATAAATTCAACACGACATAGCATAGACTCTACTTGCGAGTTGGGAGGGTGTTCATGTATTTTTTATCGAGTAAAAAAAAAAGTATTTTCCTAACAACTTGCGCAAGCTCCAGTAAAATATCAATGGAAGATGTAACGGGAATCGGTGATCAAGTAACCATCGATATTGAATCATGTATTCAAATTCGTACATAAAAGTTAACTGAGATTAAAGTCAACATTCTCCACAGAAAGCTGCCATTTTTTTAACAATGAGGGCTTAAAACCTCCCTGCTGGATTAGGCACAGACATGGCTCTTTAGGGCATATTCAGTTGCCTCCATCATGGAGAGGGTTAAAATAGTGAGTGAAAATGGAGTTTAAAGGCATAATATCACAGATATTTATGGTTGTTTTGGACTAGTTCTTAGCTATGACTGCAAAGTACATTCACTTGACATACATAAAAT
>JAUTBZ010155690.1:0-11345 GCA_032361785.1 Lepetodrilus galriftensis
TTTTATTAATAAAGTGCGTCCAAACTTGCAATTTTTGCGTATGGGACGCAGGATTGCGCGTTCGGAGAAACCCTGGAGTGATGTATTGTTATACGTCACAGTGGGAATAGCTAATATATAGATGTGACAACAGAGATCTAGTGTATTCAGCAACACTTTAAGATGTCAATTAAATGCCACATTATTCCTCAATGACAAGAGGAAGTCTATAACACCTGTAGGACATTGCCGGGTACCGGTGTTGGGTTTGAACTTGGACCAATGTCTTAGAAGTCCAACAATCTAACACTGTACTACTACCAACATCTGGTCTATGGGGATTATGTTTTACGACAACAGAAAGCAGCAAGTTGTAAATAATCAAACTCTCACCGTTTTCATTTTCTGAATTACTACTCCTTCCACGGATCTTCTTCATCCAATTTTCAACAATATTTGTCGATAATATTTTTATTTCTGAAATAAAAGAAAGTTGAATTGTGAGGGAAACATTCAGTAAATTGCATAGGTATATCAGCAAATCATATGATAAGATACCATTTGGTTATATACGACTCGTTACTAAATTATTGACACTGCATGTTCATAAAATATTACTATGCAAAACAAGTCAAATCCACAGGATTCCTACTTTCGTCGTCCGACTTGCTGAGCTGTTTGATCATCTTTGCTGCGCTGGTTTTCTTGAGGATGTCGATGGTGACGGGGAGATTCTGGTAGAGTTTGAGGAGCTCGATGAGCAGGGGCTTGTTGTCCTCGTCCTTACATTCCTGCAGCCAGGCGTTGAGGGTGGCCCAGCCATCGTAGTCCAGCACTCTGAAGCAAGCACAACTCTCTTACAGGAGGCTCAATGAAACAACCAAAAGGCCTACGTAATACTAGCTAGGATTATAATCTTAAATGCCCGTTTTCACCGTCAGTGATTTGCTACTTGACGTAAAAAAGATAATATACACATCTATCTGGGTTTATTTTGTTATCTATATTTTTGTATTATGATTTAGAGTCACTTTCTATATTCTTTCACTAATATTACGACTTGTCAGGTTAGGGTATAGTTTAGGGCAGGAGGAAATCACCATCATCTGTAGCGCTGAATCATGTTGCAGTAAACCTGCGAGAACCGGCTGGTACTGACAAGACCAATGATGATATCTGCATTGCCACTCTACAGATAGCGCATCCAATCAATATTGCTTCAAAAGTGCAACTTAACAATGGGTGGAACTATCCACAATTAAACACACAACAGGCTTAGAGAGAAGCAAGGGAAACTCACTTGGCCAGAGCATCGTCGGACTGCGTGGACTTGAGTATGTTGACATAGATACACTTGCCCACTTTCTTTACAGCATCCTTCATCAAGCTGAAATACAGAAAAACATATACAACACACATAATTATTGATAATAAGTAGTACATAAGGGCGAGTGAATTATTGTTTGACATCAAAGCAGGAATCTATCACCCATACATGACGAAGTGAATTTGTCACATGAATATCATGAAATATTCTTCTTCTTTTATTGGTTGCTGATGGCATTTTGCATGAAATAGTAAAATACAGAACCTCACACCTTGCAGTCCTAGCTCGACTTGGAAGTTACTTTACGTTTAATCATGCAATTCCACACCCTATTCCAACAATTTTTGACACATAACCCCATTAATTGAGCCAGACATTGCCATATCTTTGTATAGGTATCAGGGCCCCGTTTCACAGAACGAGCATAGTAGCACTACGAGAGTATTAACATCTATACCTAACATAGATACGCGCTACGATTGTTCTGTGGAATGGGGCCGTTCCATACCCATATACAAATCAAGTTGTTGCCCCTGTACCCCCTCCCAACCATTGTCGAGCATAGTAATGATGAAATGCCTAAACAAGCGCATACCGATCCATTGTCTGCAGTAATAATGTAGTGTTTATTGTGTACCTCCCTATATATAAATATACATCAATATTATTATTACCTAGATATTCTCATGGCCTCATCTGGGCCTTTGATTCCTCCTTCTCGAGTGAGCAACGGACTGAGCGCGCTCAGTAGCTGCTGTGGATCTTGTGGACCCTAGTAACAAGACGGTTATCGAGTTAATGCACACCTTCTATTCTTATATGCAATTAATTAAAAATAATGTCACATTGAGCTAGTGTTTAGTAGAAAAGGTATTGTATATTCAATTGCAGCATTATCATTATTGTTTGTAAATATCAGGTTAATGTACCCTCAAATTCTCAACACAGGTCAATTAACATATCACCTGCTTGCCAGCTGTTGTACAAATTGGAAAATAATGTTCTATTCAGGTACACAAATTATCATTCTTTTATTTCATTATTGTATGCCATTTTATTTCTTTTATTTCTTTACTAGTACTAAGTATATATGAAATACAGTTATATAAAATGAATTTCCTTGAACATGATTAATCCTCTACATGCTGAAGGCAACCAATGATAATGATGATTATAGACTGCATAATCCAACAGGGAGAGGGTTAAAGTAGCAAGGCATGTTAAACTTGTCTATACAACTATAACATTAACCCTCTCCCTGCTAGATTAGGTGCAGGTACTGCTCTTTAGGGAATCTCCAGCTGCCTCCAGCATGGACAGGGTTATATACATGAAACTTTATTTTTCTTAATATTTGTGTATATACATGTATTACAATATTTTTAATATTTTAAATTATTTATAATAATACTTATGTCGATCTACACATTTGCATGAAAAATATATTTTGCATACAATATTAATACACAATTGGCAATGATTTTAATTACTGATTAAAATAATTAAATTTACATTACAAGTCTATTACACCTTTTCATGAACATTATGTAGAGTTGGGACCTTGAGAATACAATTTTAATTAGATTTATTATTTACTTGACCTACATTTTCTATAATAGGACAGCTTTAAATAATTCATGAGTGTATAAACAGATCAACATTTACTAATAATTGTGCATAATTAAATTCAGCAATTATTTTTTAATTGTGTTCGTTCTCTCAAGCCTATACATGTTTGGCACACTTACAATTTAATGCACCCTATGTGCTATGTTGCATTTGTTTTAAAATCTACCGTTTACTATGTTCTTTAAAAAAAAGGCGACCAGTGTGAATTTTTAATGAAAATAAAATGTATTCAAAATATTAAATTTCCATTTGTATTCCAGTCACAGCAACACCTTTGTTATTATTGGTACAAACTTCAAATACAATATTTGTATGTTATGCAAAGATATTGCTATTTAATTCCAATAGATTTAAAGGAGACTACTACACTTACATAATTCTTTTACAATTTAAATGTAGAGTATACTGTACATGCAGATTTGGGTTAAAAGTGTTAAGAGGTATCCAATGTTTTGGGGAATAAAAAAATATAATAATTAATTTATAATTAATATGCCTGTATTTTGATAATCTTTTGAATGTTGACAAACACTCCATTTCGGGCATTGTGATGGATTAGTGGAAATTAACCAAGTTTTCTAGGACTCTACCCCAATTAAATTGGGGGGGGGGGGGGGGATGTTCAAATTATTAGAAAAATACGAAAATTGAAAATGATCGGTATTCGAATATTTTGGAACAATTTGTGTGCCCGTCTCCAAAATAATAAACAATATTACTATCTTTTCAATGATTTAAAAAATAATAAAAAATGTTTGAATAATTCGAACATTAGAATTTTCTTTGTCATGTTCGTGTATTTAGGGTCAGAAAATAATATTTAGGTGTTCGAACTATTAAGAGTAATTACGGTAATTTGAATGGGGCTATGACCATTTGTAAGATTTTCACTTTGGTATTTCAAGTTATTGAATGGGTAAGAAAATGCCTGGAACAAATATTTCCAAATACACAAGTGTCTTGTATTGTATTGTGGACATGTAGCTCTATCCGATGTTGTACCCTATTTTTTATTTTATTTTATTTATTCTTTTTATAGATTCTTTCACATATCAGTAGGAAGATTCGATTTGATTGAATTAATGTTTTACGTCGCGGCGGGAAGAAACCTGCAACATCCATAGCACTAAATATTGCAGTAAACTTGTAAGTACTGGCTGGTCGAATTATACCGTTGTCACAAGCTATCGTTTGTTCGAGTCATATATATATTATATCATATATTTTTTGAATGCCCAAAACATTTTGTAGTTGAACAAATCACAATACAATATTTCAAAGAATGCGAAAACGAAATAGATCTATACAATCATTTCATCAAAATGTTTTGGAAAATTTGAGATATGCTTTCAAGTACCAATCAGGTGTCTATCAACAATAAAACAAGACAACTAGGTTTATCTTTATATACTAATGTCATTACAAAATAAAGGGGAATGTATAATGATAATACAAATATTTAATTCAAGATGTGCAACTTACAAGTATCACCATACACAAGCCAGAGATGCATGCAATATACAGTGTATTGAATTTAGTATTGTAAATTTAATTGAATTAAGGTAATCGACTGTTGACATATGACACTTCGTGTGTTCACACTTGAAAGAAAATATAATGAGCAATATTCCTTGCTTATTGTTCCAATAACCTTTACTAAACGTTTACCTCCACTATTTTCGTTGTTGATTTTGTTGTCGATACAATGCAAGTGTATTATTTTGCAATGATTTACAATTAGAGTACATCTATTATACCGATTACTATTCAGCATTATGACAAACCTATTATAATATTGATACAGCATTTGCCAAAATAAAAGACAACTGCACTACATACAGGGGACAAAATGGCAACCACAACTTTCTATATATTTTGTAACAATATATTGGAAATATTTCTTTTTTTCTTTATCTTGTAATATACCGGTATCTCTTGGATTAATATTTTGCCTATATTCATTACCAGTATGCAGATTTGGGGCAAATTTAATTATTTTATTTTATTATTTCTTCTTTCTTTTTTACACATTTAGACTTATTTTTGGTTAGTAATGCACCAGCATATATACTTCACCACTTATTGCGAAATATTAAAATAAAACTTATTATAAAGCTGAGACAATAAGCTAGAGATCTACAGCTTATTCACATTTTGTTTAAAATTTTAAAAAACCACCATCTAACAAAAGCTCAATGTGACGAATTGCTTAAAATATATTTACACAATCATTAAATTTTTATTCATTACCGTAGTTAGAAAATAATTTCAAAGTTTAATTTAAATGTAATATTCTATCTACCATTATTCCCTTACGTTGTTATCCATACCACATACAGCCGAAGAAAACTTTCAATCTGGAATTAAAATTCAGCTGGTCAGTCTTCATGGGTTTATTGTAATATTTCAAGATGTTCATGTACATAAAAAGCAGCCATTATTTTCTGGCCGTGTGTTGGGTGTTGTTGCTATATCTGCCATTATCTCTGGCTTAGATTATCAACCTTAGTGCATGCTATGGAGCTACAATAAAAGTATGCCTGGCAAAGCTGCCATTTATGTATTCTGAAACGTCGAATTACGAATACCTTGGTTGGACTTTCATCCAAACAAGGTAAAACATTTCTTTCAAAACATGATCATTTCCATTTGAAAGAATCATCAATGTAAATTTTGAATGAAAAGAAATCGATCCAAAGTAGCCCAATGCAAAAAGTAAACTGATAATTTTCTAAGAACTAGTTTCCGCATTCCACAGGCTCGATGCTGAAAGAAATTCCATTATGATGCAACATTATACAAATAGACCAAGGTTTGCCGCCATATTGATAATAATAGTGTAGTTCATTGCAATAGACAATATATAGACGAAATGTTAGTACAAAAAAATAATACATACAAGCATCAACATTATCATATAGAAAAATCTAAAAGCACTTATCAAAATATTTTTCAAAGGAATTACCCTTTCCGTTCCAGCATGCATAATCTTAAAATTCCTGTATACCCATAAAGTATATTGTATTATGCTACTGTATGTAACAGTATGCCAAGTACCAGTTATAGTGTATTACATGGTGGAAAATTGTTATATTTGTGTATATATATTTGTATGCTTTTGTGTATGGACTTACCTTGTGTGAACGCTGAACAGGTTCACTCTCAGGAACATATAGAAGACAATCATTCACACTTGTAGGGTTCAAAACTATTTATTTGTGGCTTGTGTTCACATTTCCAATGCTGATTAAACTATGGTGCAGGTGAGCAGTGTGTAGTTTGACAAGAAAGATTTAACCCATATTTCCATATCTACAAACTGGAAATGTGTTATTAACTACAATGTATGATTAACTCTCTCAATGCTGGAGGCAACTAGAGATGCCTGTGCTTATTCAGCAAGGAGGTTGAAGACAACTTGTCTGTAGCAATTCGGTTGTACATGTCAATAAAAAGGGCCAGGCATTTAAATTTTAATTGTTTTTGTTGGGGTTTTTTTAAATTGGGATTCGACACGCTTTCAAGATTCTTTCATGACTTGTCAGTTTATGGTAGGAGGAAACCTGCAACATCCACAGCACTGAACGTTGCAGTAAACCTGCGAGCACCAGCAGGTACTGACAGACCAAGGATGATGCATCCCATCATGATCGTCTCAGAAAAGCAACTTTTGAGAACACTGATGCCAGACTCCAGTGCCATCGACTCCAAAGTCCAAACTTAGCACCCACCCAACCGTCACAAAAATAAACACCTGACAGAAAAGACCGAAAATAAATAATGAAATCAACAACAGGGAAATAACCCAAAGTAGATCAAAACATTTTAGCTCAGCGCTAACACCAAGTTGAGAAACTAAATTCCGTACCATTGCCTTCCTGGTGATACTGGTTTCTTAGAATAATCTAAGGTCCCTCCACATGGCAGATGTCTTTTTCTTTCCTTGGTGCTAGCAAGCTCCCATCATTGCCATTGGTAGTCCAATGAACAAGCAAGTCAAAATATGACTTTCCATACAGTCAACTGTTATGAATGCAGATTGGACAATGTCAACAACAGCCACTATGCTAGCACTAGTAGACTTTTATCAAATATTCTACAAAGTGAGAGAATTTGTTTTACCTTGCAGTCTTGCAGTTGGAATTTTTCACCCATACGCATTCCCCAAAGAATCTTACTGGCTCTAACAATAGGTCATTATGATAGAAAATACCTGTGTTGGCAGACTCATGCTAGAAACACTTTAGAGACAGATTAATTAAAAAAGCATATAAATCAGCTTGTTGGCACATTTCATGATCAAATATGTACATTTAATTTGTCTACACAGAATATTGGGCAACAAGTTACAGAGAAAACCAGAGAAATATGCAGAAAATGTAGCTTGTTGTCCAATATTACCGTAATCAAATGTACAAACTTTCAGGTAAATTTTTGCCCATTAAACTAGAGTATGCCTTTACATTACGCAATTATAAATATCAAAGTGGCAGGATCATCTCTGCATGTAATACTACATTTATATATTTGTTATTAAACAAGTGATATTGTGGAGTTTTATTGTTGCTGCGGGGAAAATATCTTGTAAAGTTTCTTTTAAAAAACAAAACAGAATCTGAAACCTGTAGAAAACAAAATTACTACTCTGTATTACACTGAAGTGATGACATTTTCTCAAAGATGTGTTGGCAATTACTCTGCACTTTTCTCCAGTTTGATTTAGTATACCAGAGGCAAATTTGATTTGTCAAGACTGTTCATTTAACTTTCTTCCTGCTGAATTGTTCCATTGTGTACGTGGTTATGGGCATATAGATATGCCAGCAGCAGTGAGATCAACAATCTCCTATCTGCCACATGCAGAGTGGAAGATTGATGGGTTTTTTTTGCATAATAATCTTCCACATTCGCAAGAGCTAAATCAAACACAACTCTGATAAACTTGAACTAGCTAGAAAGATGATTTATCATTCATTTTTGGAGAAAATCTAACTGTTCATGGGGTCATCTAACCTCTGTGGGTTTTTTAAAAAGTTTATGATTCTTCTCAGTTCCTTTTACAAATTTAAGATATCAAAAGTTGGCAAAATCATTCAAATTCCAAAGCTGCTTTAAATTTTCCTACATTATTTCTTTTGATTAAAAATTATTTTTATTAATCCATCTTTTATGCTCACAACAGTTTCAATACATTTTTCTAACAGACAATTCACAGTGTTCATCATTTGTGTGTAATGCAGCACCATCCACTGGCCAAGAAGTGATGATGTTGGTAACTGCCACCGTAATAGATGATGGATCTGAATAGCCCCAAGACCACGATACCTATCGAGTACAATTTCATGCTCAAGCTTTGCATGTGAATTTGTGAATTAAGTTGAGCATGAAATCATACTTTCGTAATCTCAGGGCCGAACTACGACATCCTGGAGAAGACCCACTTGGATCTAACCTTGACACCTTCAGGCTTTTAGTCTGATGCACCACCCTCAACAAATATAAAAATATTTCAAAATGTTTCCAACCTAGCTCTAGTCCCACATTTCCAGTTCATCAACCAAGATATAGTTACCGTAATTACTCTAATAATTTGAATACGTAAATTATTTGGAAAATTTGTTTTCCCCCTATCCTATAAATATGAATACTTTTATTTTTTATTCTTAATTTTTCATGTGACCACAACCATTTTTGTTTTAAATCCTTAATTTATTTACCAGTTCATTTACAACCATATTTTGTACTTTAATTTGGTTGTCCCCAATAAGAACGCAGACCATTTTCAATTTTTTTCTTTCTCTAGTACAGATTTAAACTGCTGAAAATATAATTATTTTCTACCTTTTCGAATTATTAGAGTAACTACGGTACATTTGAAAATGTGTTCTTTATCACATACTGTACATAGCAATTTTCCAAGTAACTAATGGTTTTTTTATTTTATTTTTTTATATTATATTAATATCTGTTGTACAATTCAGCAGCACATTTAGAGACATCACATTACCAGGTGTTGGGTCACAAAGTTCCAGTTAATAATTTGTGCACATGCAATAACATCTTCTGAAACAAATGACTACGGAAAGGTACACATGACAACAGAAAGTTGACCTGAATATATATCTGCATTTGATTTTATGTATGCAAAGCGAATTTACTTTGGAGTTTGGAGTGAAGAGCTACCACTAGTCCAACATGAGTATCATTGTGATTGTAGGTCGTTTAACTCCTTTTAGTTAAACTTAAAAAGACTGTTGACGTAACAGTGAAAATGCGCTCCCACATTAAAATAAAAATAACAGGTTTGGACTGGCCTCTACTTTTAGAACATGCATCACATTCACAACAGAATGTAACTGCAGTTTTGTAGCTCGATTTTATGCTCCATTACAATGTATGCATTTCTTATTGGCAATATAAAGCTATGGACTGCTATTCACTAAAGTGGTGTATAATTACGCAGGACGTAAAGCACAGAGTACAAGAGCATGGCGTAAATATACAAACCTTTCGTAAAATGCAGGCCTCGATAACAAGCACATTTGAATGCAGAGGGAACATTATATCCTTTGTTCAAATGGGTTTGTCAGTCCAAAGCTGTGATGCAGTGTTCGAATTTAAAATTTGAAATTCTGCAATGTTAAAAGGTATCTGTGACCCCCTGAAAATTAGATTTTACCACCTTTAACATTGGGCCTATGGAGAATGACCCTCATTATTTCGAACACTGTGTGATGTCAATAAGAAATGTAAACATAATAATACTAATAGGGCATAAAATTGAGCTATGAAACAGAACAGTGTTCTACATATTGCCCAAGGTCACTGATGGACGTTATAAGCAGCAAATGACCATTTCAGAGGATGGCTACACAACTTGATCCATATGCCTTTTCAGAATACAACTTTCATCTTTCTTTTCACACTGTGTCCAACAGTTCTTGATAGCTGTGCTGGTATGGCAGCAGCTACACCAATCACATGCGTTGTCAAAAATGACCTTACATTTTCAACTTTGATGAGCACCGGGCGATACTTTGTTAAAAGTAGATTGCAGATGTACAAAATAGTATTCAACTTAAGAAAATATTCTATATACTTACCATGTTGTCACCCGAGCCATGTTAGCACCATTGATTATGAAAAGTTTACAATTAATTTCTCTTGATTTATACATGTTGAATTACTTGCATGGATACTCCTGGGAAAATGTTTTAGGTAGTGCCAACACAGATGGGGGAAGAACTTACCTGTCAAGCACACGCAGGTTTACTTCGAGTAGCAGTGTCCAGATAGTTGAAGATGCTAGGTGGTTCTTGATAATTTCCATTGGTCTCTGATGTACAGCATACCAAGATGGTATTGAACTAACCAATATTAACCATCTCCATGCTGCAGGCAATGCATTGGAGATGCCCTAAAGTAGTGCTTGTGCTTAATTTACTAGAAATATGGTTAAAACCATAATGCTTTAAACTTTAGTTTTAACTATCATCAGTTTTAACTATCTAATCAGTTGAATTTTTGTTGTCAAGTTTGATTTCACCTAGACTACTTATGGATGATGATGAATTATTGCCCTCAATTTTAGAAATCCTTTAGATACTGTGGGTACATTTCTAGGTTTAACTTTGAAAAAAAATAATTATATACGGTATATACATTTTAAAAATAGATTTCCAAGTTCTCCTTTAACGGTCACTTGCACAAATTAAAACGGTTAATAACAAGGTCTGTTTCAGAAAAATGTTGTACTGTAGTGGTACAGGAACATTGATTTACGCCAGGCCTACTGAGTACTGCTAGACAATTTAATTAAACATTTAAATTTTATTTACTAGTATTTAGTAATTTAACAATCTCCATGGTGGAGACAATGAGCAGTGTTTGTGCCTAACCAAGCAGGGAGAGGGATAAACATGTTGGGATTTGATCAATTTAGAACGTCTCTAGGGTTCTTTATTACTCTACAAAATATATATCAGTGTTCAAAATAATGTAAATAATAAGGGGGTCCTCCATAGGCAATGTTAATGGTAGTAAAATCTGTAATGACCAGGGCGTCACATCATGGATGCCTTTAACATTGCAGATTTTCAAATGACCCCCTATTAATTTGAACACTACTTTTGTAAATAACTTGTTGCCACTAACTATATTTACTTACATCTTTGATTAAAAATCACTTCCAAAATAGCTTCAGCCCCCCAACCCACTCCCTATTACACACACACTAATTGTTAAAGATAATAGGTTGTAGGTTTAGTAAACTGTTTAGTAAACTGTTTACTTAAAGGCATAATATCACAGATAGTTATGGTCGTTTGGGACAAGTTCTTAGCTACAACTGCAAAATACATTCACTTGACATACCTAAAATCATGTTTGTACTTCCAAAAACCTTTCCACC
>JAUTBZ010155701.1:0-11345 GCA_032361785.1 Lepetodrilus galriftensis
ATATTCGTATTCGGCACCCCATATTCGTGATACGTATCATATTCGCCACTAGGTGTATTCGTTGCAGCTCTAATATGGTCCCTGGGCGATATCTAGTCAAGACAAGGCCTTGCACAAGACCGTATTTAACCCTCTCTCTGCTGGATTAGACAAAAACACTACTCATTAGGGCATTTGCGGTTGCCTTCAGCAGAGAGAGGGGTTAATGATGATTTTTAAATAGAAAGTTGGCGAGAAACGTACCTCCAGTGACAGAGAGTCTATCTTCTCGTCCTGCACCACGTTGCCACCCTCATCCACCTCCACCAGCTTGCCGTCAGACTTGTTCTGGACCAGGCGGTGCACGTAGTTGTCGCCAGCGTAATCCCACACACGGTTGTTGCCCAGCTGCATCGCGTACGTGTGGTTTGTGTCCTGGAAATGTCTGCAAAACAATATGTCCAGAAAATCTTTTTTTTTAATCTAAAATTTGTATCTCAAATTACAGTCATTGTTTAATTTGTTACAGATTTTCAGCTGTAAACAGACAAAATAATCTCGAAATCCACTGTAAACTGTGGTGACGACTGTTACGTACCTGTAAGCGTGCAGTCCCACGTATCTGCCGCAGCCTACATGGCCACAGATCAGGCAGATCCACAGACTCTGAAACACAACAGAATAACATCAGTCTAGTACATCTATGATTTCAGGTTGTATTAACCCTCTCCCTGCTGAAGGCAACTGTTGATGCCCTAATGAGCAGTGCTTTTGCCTAATCCAGCAGGGATAATCTCTGGTTGCCTCCAGTGTGGAGAGGGTTAATGCAATGTTGTATGTACAACTTCTGGGTTGTATGAAAATGTCTCACCTCGTTGGATCCACATTTCAGACAGTGATTGTCGTCCACTTCCTCCGGAGTCTGGCTGTATCGACACACAGGACAGCTGTAACAGAGACATCAATACAATCATCAATACCCACATCCATGTCATCCTTGGATCAATTGATCATTAGTGCTTTTCCGGTTGCCTCCAGCACTGAGAAGGTTAAATGGAAAGCTAGACTGACCTGGTGTCCCCCCACTTGGCCAGACACGCAGCGTGGAACGAGTGGTTACACAGAACTGTCAGCACCCCGTCCACAGACTCATCCTGGAACACACAGCGACATCGGCATCAACATGCGGAACACAGACACGGAATACTTATTTATTATATGTATCCATTTTTGCACCAAGGCCTTTTTACAATGTAAACAAATTTCCTCTGGGAATATAAAGATATATTATTATTATTACCTTTTTTTTAAATTATTACTTTTTGTTAGGTGGCATATTGTGTATATTAACCCTCTCCCTGCTGGATTAGACACATCTCTTTTGGGCATCTCTGGTTGCCTTCAGCATGGAGAGGGTTAATGGATCCTGAACTCGGAGTCCTATACCCACACACTTACCATTTTCTCCAGACACACGGGACAGGTTGGTAACTCCAGCAGACCAGGGATAGGGAAAGTAGCTCCCTGAAATAGACAATTAACATACTCTTTGTTAGACAGATGTGCTAATATTTAAAAACTACTGATGCAAATTCTACTCAATCTTGGATACGAAGTGAATGAATTTACGTCGCAGTGGGAATATTTCACATTTGTTACGGACATTACTTTTGTAAAGTCATGATTGAGAGACAACATTGAAAATACAGTGCTCCCTCGATATAACGCTGAATTTGGGGTCCATGACATGTCACCCACGTTATAATACCTGCGTTATATCAATTGAAGAAAAAAGTGGAGGGAAAAAAATTATGCGGTGTATCGAAGGACGTTATATCGAGGGAGCACTGTATATTAACATGCATTATCTGTTGGGTCCATTGGATGGGATTTGAACCACTGTGCTACCACTCTGCATAGTATAAAGTAGGGGCTGCTCTTTTCTAGCTGTTCTGTCTATACTTTCTGTCTGACACATGCGCAGTTACAAAGGATCAACATCGCAGTGTAACTGCGCATGCGTCGGACAGAAAATACAGACAGAACAGCTAGAAAGGAGCAACACCCTGTTTACTGACAGACACTTCAGTTGAGCTAAGACTGAATACCTCTGATTCCTTTGTGATTTCTAACTTGGCCACATACACCAAGTGACAGATGTCGGGCTCCAGCGTGTTAAAGGGACGATTGTTGGAATGCTTGTAAAATTCATCAGCTGATTTCTGAAAAGAAAAATTAAATCTACCAGCTAATCTTCAATGTAAACACAGGCCTAGAGATTACAAAACTTTTTTTTAGTACGATTTCATGCTCAACTCAAAGAAACTACTCTTGAAAGATGCAGGGTTAACTGAGTCTGTGATGAAAGGCAACGTACCTGATTTCTGAACTTGAGCAGAACCATGTACTGGTTTGGGATTGCACAACGGATGATCCGCATGTAGTCGATCGTGGATGAGGAACTAAAAGTATCCAATACTAAAATAGTGATGTGTGGGTACACATGATCAAATAACACCTAAAGTTACCATATGTTTTTGTAGGGTAAATGAATTATACAATATTTTAAAAACTATTTCGTAGTTTTATGTTTTTATAGCATAACTACCCCAGGCCAGGTCGATTGTAGCACTATGATCGCTTTGAAGAACAGGGGCATGGTTTGGTGGAAATCTTCCAGTTAGTCACAATGAACCGCTCCAACACAAGGCTATTTCTCACCTCATGTATGCAGTGAACATAAGCAGATCATGAATCGTCTGCGTCGCCGGAACTCCCAGCATGCAAATCATCTCGCTTCTGGCCACGCCCTCTTCCAGTGACGTTCGCTCGCTACGATTGGATGAATTCCATATTACATTAGCAACATCGCTCAATGAATGCATTACAGATTGGAAAGACATATATTACTTTATTAGTCAGAATTATGGTTTTTAATATTAGACAACCTCTTGTAAATATAGAAAACCTTTTTTAAATAAATAAAACAATTAGAATCCTATTCCACAAAACAATCATAATGATAAAAGATTCCCAACTCCTTTAGATCCAATACCTGTATATCAAACTAGGATTCTTGTAGCACAACAATGGTTCTGTGGAACAGGAGACGATATCATACAAGGAGTGAGTGAGTGATTATGGAGTGATAACATCATACAAGGAACATTCGATTGTGTCGACTTTCCGTTACCTGTCTTTATAAATGTGCAGGATTCCCTTGGTGAGTTCCACGGACGGGTTTCCTGAGAAGAAGTGGATGGCGGAGGGAATGTGGAAGGTGGGGCTGTGGCTCTTAGGTCTGGCGCTGCCCGCTCTCTCAAACACCGGAGTGGCCTCCCCTGCACCCACAGCAACGTCGGCGCCGGTCTTTAAGGGACAGGCACCGGTGAGATCTATGTCTGGATATGCTTCCCTGTCACTGGACGTCCTCTCCTTGATCGCATCCATATTGCCAGAGATTTCGGAGACTTCTGGAATGAACAGTCAGTAGAGATCAGTCTTGCTTGTACGCTGCCAGTTTACTATATAGCATGACATATAGTGATTTATATATTGATCACTAGTCTGTAGGGGTGCCACGATTGGCCTATCTCACGATACGATACGTATCACGATACCAGGCTCACGATACGATACATATCACGATTCAATTTTAAAGGATGTTTAAAGGATTTTCAGTAATTATGTTATTATGGTCATTATTTCTCGAAATATCCAATACAAATAAGTCAGTCATGAAGAAAACATTTGAAAACAATTTAAAATCCTTGTGAAAATTACTGAAATCTAACTTTAAACTCATTAACAGCAGAAATAACCTGTTCAAATCAGGAATATTATGAAAACAAATCAATCTGAACATTAAAATAATGAATCAATTCACAAAGACAGAATCGTGTATCACGATATAAGAGGTACAATGTCGATGCATCGATGAACTGTGACACCCCTACTAGTCAGTATTATTTTATGAAGACGGGCGACTTCAGATTGATGGAACAAGCAAAAAGGATCAATTTGCTAGGGCGGGTGTGTGAAGAAATCAACCAGAACAGTCTTTCATCACATTTCACCTATTACAGTACCCACACACTCAATAAACTTATTTAAGCACTGATTATTCCCAGATTATCCACGTCACCAGCTATCATACACCCCACAGCAGACACTTATGAAACTCACCTGGGAACTGAACGCTTTCTAACGTGATATCGGCAATCTGCCTCAGACCTCTGTGTTCTTCTACTTCTGTGCTAATTTGAGACTGTTCAGATGTCTGGTTCTTCACAGACTCCAAGTTTATGGGCGTGGGGCTGGATGGAGAGTGACACACCACCGAGGCATAGCTCAGTTTGTTTACATCCCTGTCGGCGTGCTTCGTTATGTTGTACTCGGGTGCTGAAACACATTGCGGTAAATGTTTCGTATAAAATATATTGACAGACAAAGAGCTCTACACTAGTACACATGCCACATGTTTGAGTAACTGAGTGAATATGGAGTTTAACCATGTTAACGTTGCTGCGGGAATCTTTCACCCATTTGCGACGATTGCCACATGTTTGACGTTATGTTACTAAAGGAAGTTGTGGATTAAGATAATTAATACAATTTCTTGTATGTTCACAGTTAAAAATTCACTTCTTTAACCTTCTCCCTGCTGAATAAAATCAAAGTGTTCTATTTCTGCATATGATCGGGCAACTTAAGTCGCCTTCAGCAGGGAGAGGGTTAATGAAGTTTATGGATGATCCTTTTTCGCCCCATTTCCCAAAAGCGCATTTGAGCAGTTATACTGGATATTTGTGCAATATTAATGTAGAAATGTATGAATTAATGTATTGGTGTTTTACATCACAGCAGGAATATTTCACCCATGTGCGATGGCAAATACAAATAACAATAATAATAATAATAACAACAATAATAATAATATCCTGTACAATGTAAGGTATGATCACAAGGTTAGAAGCTCCTGCTTGCCGGGTGGCCTGATCCATTTCTCCTAATGTCAAAGGTAGTAGAAATTTCATGTTTTGGTATTTATGTCATTATTTGGAAGAGTACATTTTAACGTTGTTCCATACACTGATACCTGTGATCACATAACATACTGTGAGTGATTATGGAGTTTAATGTCACTGCAGGATTCTTTCACCTGTTTCCAACAATTCATATGACAGTGTATTCAATTAAACTATGAGGGAGTGAGTGAATATGGAATTTAACGTCGCTGCGGGAATCTTTTACCCATTTGCGACAAAATTAAACTATGATCGACAGTGTATAAATCCAGTACAGTGAAGACTCACCACAATAAGGTAGAAAGATCTGTGGGTAATCAGAGTCATCAGAGATCTCCAGACGAAGTACTACCATATAGATTAACATTGAAGCAGTAGAGACCAGCCAATCGCTGCGGTGTCTAACAGCATATCAGAACATATCTGGAGAAAACAAAAAAAACAATGTAAAATATTTGAAGTACTTGTAGAAAGAAGGATACAGATATGGTTAATCTGACTGTCAGAGACAGCTGTTCTAGGGGATCTGTTCTCTGACTACAGTATTGTATATTCAGGGCTCGACATTAACTTTTTGTCTTAGCTGTCTGTTAGAGCAACTTGGTGGTCACTTTCATCTGTCCAAAATATCAATTTAGGTGTCAGTGTTTTAAACAAAAGGTTCCATTTGGGAAATGGTGGAGATTACAGCCCTCCTTATGTTTATTACTAAATTTAGCCGAATCTTGGTTGTAACATTTAATTCACAATTCCGCAGACATCTATGCTTAATAAATAAATCGGCGATGTGATGTTTTGATCAGATCGGCCACTGTCCATCACTCAGCATGTGATGTGATGACTCAATACAGTTGTTTTATCCTCAGAAGTCGCAAATCATGTGTCTTTCTTACACATATGTTTCACTTAAAAGGAACCCAATAAAACGTAAATACGGTCAAATATACGAATAAAGGACCACGAACAATGAACATAGATATTTTCGATTTCGATCAGCTGTTCACATCTTACGAGCCTTCAGTCAGTTACTTGGCAACAAACACGACTATGGTCTATACTCAATCGATCTTAGTTGATAAACAACGATTATTTAATCAAATATTATCACTGATTGATGGGCCATGTCCATTGAAAATGGATAAACTTGTTCTTACACAAAATCGCAGTTTCTGATCATCTATCGTCATTAGAAACAGGAAGTAAGCAGTATGGCATGGGGCGGTACAAACATACAGATTGGCAAAGAATTAAAGCGAAGAGTGAATGATTATGAAGCTGTCGGAGAAATATTTAATAAAAATAAATTACTCAACAAGAAGAAATAATTAACAACAATATATTAACATGACAATAATAAATATGTATTAACGCTACTATAATATGGTCAATTTATGACAATGATAGCTGTGTCTGACAACATTGACATAGTTCGATTTATACAGTGTTCGACTTTTCATACTTACCATTTTACACGGAGTTATCTTTCCTTGATGAACTATTTTGTTACGCTTCAGTCCATTGGCTACATATATTAGTTAAAACCAATAGGAATCATTGGTACATAAAAGTTAGGGTGTGTTTTTATTACGCCTAAATGTGCAATGTCAAGAAATCGTAAATTTCTGAAAGCTTTATCATGACGATAACTAAATAGAAAACTTGTGAAAAGAAGATACAGTTCAAGATCAATAAATAATGAAATTGCTTCATCGAGATATCGAGAAAAATGGCGCAGGGTGTGTGAATTTTCACGATTTAGAGTTCTCAAAATATTGTCACGCAGCTTTTGCTTTTCTACACGTTTATGTCATTTCTGACTTTCCATATGAAACCATTTTATAGGCCACTAGACTTTATTTTACTAATTTAAACTGATCCACTATATTTACTAAAGTACTCAATCATCTAAAAATACCTGTGCATTAATTATGTTGTATCAGGAATAAATTTTAATCATTCATATTAAATATTTCCCGCCGTAACCCATTTCCGCCACGAACTTATTTCCGCTACTGTCATCAGATCAGAGCAGCATCTCATATCCCGAGATCAAGTGTGTATCCAGAAGTCATATGCAGAATAATGACGCAATGCAGGACACAACTTTAAGCTTCAGTAATAAAATATTAACATGGAAATACAGAAAGTAGTAGTTTACGTAGACTATCAATAGTTTACGTAACATATGGAAATGTTTACGTATTTAGACGGCTAACTATTTTGGTGGGTTACCATTTTTTTTATGACATATTTTTGGACAGTCATATTTTACAGATTTATCAAGCTGTAACGAGATGCAGGGCTCAATTTAGCGACTAATTTGGGAGCCATGGCGACCTAATTTTGCATTTGGCTACCAATATTTCACATATTTTAAGTGTTTCTGGCTATGTAGGAGCCAAATGGCTCCTTGGAAAAAATTGTAACTTTGAGGCCTGAGATGTTATGTCATCAATAATACAAACAGGTAGAACCTTCGCAAACAAGTTCTACAAACATCGGTATAGTCCTTTAACAATTTTTTACATAAATTCTGAGGGTCACAGATTTGATCGAGGATTGTATTCCCATTAGGAACAGTGTTTATTCATGAGCTAAATTAAAATATAAACATTAGTTTTTAACATAAAACAATTTAGATGTAATATATTTATAGTCGATCATAGCACAAAATGAAAATATATAGGAGAGTTTAATCATATTATTATTGAATGTGACAACGTACTGGTGTTTTTCAGGTCAGTGACCCTGATGCCAGAGGAGGCGGAGGATATGTGGCACGCCTACAACCTGGTGCAGGTCTCAGATTCCCTACGGTCCACCACCATCAGGTCAGTGATTGGTCAACAGTCGGTCAACTCACAGTTTCCATTGGCTGAATATAGTATTTCAGCAAGAACAGCAAGATAATGGATTTCTATTGTAATCATGACCAAATCTTCTGTAAAATGTGTACTATGATGTAGAATGATTCTAGACTATAATGATGTCGAATTATTCTAGTTAATGTGACTAACAAAACTTAATTCGTTCACTTCTGACTACAAGTATTATCTTGGCCTTGCTATCATTGTTACCACGAGCCTATTGAATCGTAACAGCAGTGTATGACTTACAGGAAAGTTCAGAACGAGTCTGCTACGGGCAGCGTCAGCGTGAACAAGGTGCGGACAACTCTGACCATCCAGGTGGAGAGCATCGACTTTGACACTCAGGCGTGCGTTCTGCGAGTGAAGGGCCGAAACATCTGTGAGAACCAGTATGTCAGAGTAAGTGGACTTTATACTGGAATAAAACTTGGGTGTTCAATGATGGGCATAGTGCTGTGGGTATTTGTCTATTACCAGGGATGAGAATCTTCCACAGATTCTGAGGCACCGGGGTTGATCTTGTAAACCTGACCCTGGCCTGCGGTCCTTGCATATCGGCTGTATCAGCTGAAAATGCAATCTCCCATTCTCATCCCTGTATGACAACGTTACAAATCCAAAATTTGAAGTTTAAATCCTAGTTCCATTTGTAATGTTTGTAGAAATTCACAGTTGTGCATGTGGGAAGGGATCGGTGTTCGAAATTACCGCTGGAAACCTACTGGCCCGAATAATGATACAAATAACAAATGTTTACAAAAAAACATGAATTTCTACTGGCCCTTTAGCATTGGGAGAAATGGCCGGGCCAGCAGTAATTTCGAACAGTGATTGGTATGCCAAGAAAGAAAAGCCAGGATAGCTATTGGTTTGAAAATGGAGCACTATATTGTTCCATTAAATCATGGCTCGCCATTTGCTAGCTGGACTACGTAGTCAACTACTATCCGAGCCTGTTGAAGATCATGCATTAACTACATATCAATGAGCATCTAATGTCGGGAGTGTTTACCACTTGACGGCGAGATTCTGAACTTCTCCATTCTTGTCCTCCAGCAGCTTGAGCAGCATCTTCACCACCTTCCTCTCACTGTCGTCATCCAGCTTAATGGAATCCTTCTGAAGTTCTGCCATCAAGTCATTTGTGGCCATGAATCTGAAGTCTTTATCACTGGAGGTCATCTGAAATATGTCAAACAGACACATATTATCCTCCTGGCACGCATACCCGTTTTACAGACTAATAAGCGTAGAGCATATTCACAGGATTCAGTTTGAAAAAATTAACCTATAATAAAGTGTAGTCGTTTCCTTTGATCTTTCACGTTACTATGTTAGAATTTATAATACTGTATTGTTCATTTAAAATATAATTCAGGGATACAATACAGTCTATTCTGTAGTGTATGAAAGTATACAGTTTGGACCTCAACTATTATAGTATGAGGATGCTTGTGTTTCTTTAAAGGGAAAGACCATATATGATTTAAGCCTATTCTCTCAAATTGGAAATAAATGAGTGTTTTGTGTCAGTTTATGTATGCACATCAAATATAAAATGGTAAAAAAAAGAAGATGTATTTTGTTTTTTAGATGAAAAACAGTAATGTAGTATCAAGAACATTTACCAAAACAAGTCATCGCTTATTGTACTCGTTGTCCATGGATGGCAAATGTTTCGCCCCCTATAAGGTGCACCACCAGTCATTACGCCCCATCTTGTACATTTTCGATATTCGATATACTGTACTAGTAACCTGTTAATATTGGCCTGCTTCAAATGAATGTGTCCTAACGACCAAAATATGTGGATTTTCGATTGGGTAGCGGTATATGAGTTACAGTAGAGGTAAGTCATGAACGATTTCAGATGTGTCTTAAATTTGTCAATTTAAAAAAAGCATGATTTGACCTACAAACAAGAACAGCTCTTCCACTCCCATACTTCAGGTAGGTCAGCTGATGTAAAGTTGACTTCTTATTGGTCAATCTCGGCAACATCTCTCAACATTAATTGCACTGCATTTATTTCAGCAACATGTTGAGATACATGTTTGCCAAACATTTTGCCCCATCTACACTATCAACATTTGGGACACAGTGTCGGATTACAAATGTTGGTAAAATGTTGTCGAAATGTTGATAGTGTTGACAGGCCTTAACACATTTGTTGATCATTCCAACATGCCACCCCCATGATCTACTTCCTAGTCCATGCAAACAAGTCTGCGGGGCCTGTCAATCAGTTGTTTTTAGTCCTAGCATCTTGCCGATTGATTACATCTATGCTAATACATTTACGGGATTTCTCTCATTAATATACAAGGACATAACAAAGGATTGTTTCTTCCCTGCATGTGCAAGTATACCGCCAACATGGCTGCCAAGCAAAGCATCATGGGAACACGAACCTCTCAATATACCGGATATTAGACCGGGGCGGCTTGCGTTTTGGCCACTTATTAAGTTGTGCATAACAACTATACATCTGCATGCACTGTTGTGGTATAAATAGCAATGCAGTTTGTGTGTATTGCACGTTGAAATACAAACGCTTCGATAGTAGAGGTCACGCGAGACCGGAGTTTCTAAAGATGAACGAAAACAACACATTGACAGTTCTCACCTTCTCCAATAGATTGGCGATGTGATATGACACACTAGCCATCTTGTTGGTGTTGCTTCACAGACTGTGTCAGCTCACAAATAACAATATCTTGCTTATTATTCACTCCTGTAGGGCTAGGTTTAATTAGAAATATTCATAAATGTATCAGCACATTTCTCATATGTGGAAGCGGAAGTTCTCAAATTTGACGCATGCGTATTACATGAAATAGACCGGATAAGCCGTCGCAAATTTCGCGCTATTATTTTGCACTGCTCAGTCGCGCTTATCAGATTTTTTTGTTTAGATTTAGATCTATCTGCTGTCTATGTACATTTGTTATTTAGAAGTTATTTAGAAAATCCACGCACTCCTCTACAGAATCGAATACACTTATTGAGTTGAGGATTGAATACAGTTCTTCATTGTGATAAAATAAAAACATGGCATTCCTCTAGCTGTAACTGGCCATAATGTGATTTTTTTTATACATGTATATGTATAGCCATTGGCAATATGTAATTTAGTCCCTATTTCACAAATCTTGCAATTTTTATCAGCAGATGTGTATAGTTACAGTTCATAAGACATACATTTATGTATAGTAGGATTGTTACAGTAGGTTTTGATTGAATTAATGTTTAACGTCTTAGGCTAATTAGGCAAGAATTATTTTCTAAGATGAGATACATTTTTACATATAAGTAAAAAGTGGTGATCATCACATAATAATTAATGTTTCATTACAAAGAGTACATACTCTTAAATCTCGAGGGATATTTTGCCAACGGCCAGTTTCTATTGGTAGTTGTGCAGGGGCGGATTTAGGGGGGGGGGGGGCTCCCCCGGCTTGGGGGGCGG
>JAUTBZ010155712.1:0-11343 GCA_032361785.1 Lepetodrilus galriftensis
GTGTGTGTGTGTGTGTGTGTGTGTGTGTGTGTGTGTGTGTGTGTGTGTGTGTGTGTGTGTGTGTGTGTGTGTGTTCTATATACACTCATGGTGAAAAATGTTAAAATATATCATTTTATAAATCGGAAGCTAGCTTGCCAGTAATTTGAGGAAGACTAGTTATTGTACGAGAGTAAAATTATGAAATTTAAATATACACCATATTGTACCCAGAGTATAATTTGGTGTACTCATAACACCGATAGAAACTTACAGGTAAAAGAAACATCTAGATATGAAGTATATCAGTAGCATACTGTATACGACTGAATATTTATTCATAGTCAACTCAAACATTATACATACGAAAACCAAATCTCCACAAAAGATAACCTTTTAAATGTTGAAGGAAACACCTGCTATGCATCCAGTGATGAGTCTGCCAATGTTTCTGAGTGGTGTATACATACCGTCATCGCCATCAGAATAACCTGAGATCACGCACATACATGTATACTATACTCCTCCTTCTCTCGTCTTTCTATCCTCACACTATCACTCCGTCCGAGGTCCGAGATAGACGCTCGGTCACTTATCACCACTACTGTAACAGCTGGTCCCCCTGAGCGCGAGTCATCGGTCTCTCTCCCCCCTCCCCCTTCTCCGTGCATGAGGCTCGTGTTACCCTGGTAACCACCCCTCCCAATAAAGAGACGGGGTAAGGATCATGAAGAGAGGTTTGATACTTGTTTTCCTATTTGGAGAAGGCCTGTGTCGGAATGATCTATACATACAATACATACTGCATAAACATACTAAATAGATGTTCAGTTGGTAATATATATACCATCTATATTATTTAACACGTGTTCGCAGTTTTACGAGCATGCAATCTAATTCAAATTCTAACATGATGTGTATGAATAACCTACAGTGATTGGTCAAAAAGTGCCACGCCCACGAATGTATCGCTCCAAATATATAGACATATTCAGATATTATCGAACGCGGTCTGTACCAGGTTTAGTTCTCTAAAACGCGAGTTTAACCTTATATTAAACGGTATTGTGGAAAGAAGTTTACTGGAAACTGAGTCTGGACCTGGTTTTGGTATGCCTGTTTTCTATAGTATACTAGTATACGTTTTGCTAAACCAAGAGTCTGCGTTTCAATAAACCAAGACTAAACTTAGTCTACACTATAAAAAAAAATGGGCCATTTACATATATATATCTGGAGGGATACTTTCGTTTCTAATTTTAATTAGATTGTATATAATGATGATTATCTGCATGTTATTATAGTTGGTTGAACAAACGTACATCATTTTAAAATACTTTGTAGTATCGTGTATCGCACGGGATATTATAATACTTCTTCTTCCTCTTCTTCTTCCTCTTCTTCTTCTTCTTCTTCCTTTTTATGTATATACAGTATATACGGGAGGTAACTGCTGCAAGGTATACATGCAGACATCCAGGGTATGGTTTCTCGAAGCTACTATAGTACTCTCTTATATTAGCAATGTATTAACTATCGGCAAAGAGAGTGCTGTGGTCCCTTAGCGGCTAAGAGATCTTCGAGAAACGATACCCTGATATGCACTACTTTAATATTGTAGAGATTTCAACATCCGAATGCATCCTTAGCTTGTGCAAAGTGATCATGTCGTGTAGAGTGTGATTTCGAGATTGTATATAGAGATTGCGCACACTGATCATGATGTCGACGTTTCGCAAACTGATATCTAAAGTGTGTACAAGGATGTCGATATTGCATACACTAATTTCGATGTTGTGCAAACCGATGTCGACGTTGCAATTACTAATATGGTGGTTGTCCAAACTTATGTCGAGATTGCAATTACTAATATGGTGGTTGTCCAAACTGATGTGGACATTGAACACATCAATGAAAAGACTGATATATCTGCATGGGTATTTATCAGACCATTTGTGCAGATATTTCCTGGTATGCACATTCAGAACATGCAGGCATGCAGGCATCGCAGCAAACACCTGTTAATGGTTAATCTTGTCCATAATCCACGCAACAAGTTTGTCCAGATATGTTATGGTATGCACATTCAGAAGCAAACCAGACATGGCAACAAACACCTGTTAATGGTTCGGCTTGTCCATAATATAGCAACAAGTTTGGGGGTTTGAAACCAAAAGGGTTTCTTCTCATTAGAAGAATCACAAGATGTGTTTCATTGCTTGGTCTCAATGATGAAGCACATTCCAGCTTAGGTCATCAAAACGATCTCTTTGTATTTCCCCTTGTGCATATTCTGAGACGAGTGATACGACTTTTAAGGACTTTTATATGTTTCTCATCAACCCACTTGTCAACACTTCCCTATTCAAAAAAGTGCATACTCATTCCCATAGAATTGTACAATTATGCATCGGGAAAAAGATATAAAAATATAGGAGCTCGAAGACCATAACAAACTAATTTGATGAAAAGATAGAGAGTCTCTATCGTAAACTACCTGCAAAGAAATCTTATTGTCGAGTTCTTCATTCACATAGGGATACAGAGATGATATCTGCTGTATTATAACCCTATCAAATGGCAAGGTGGTATCGGATGTCACTGTGTGGAGTTGATGTCAGGGAAGATAACTCTCGCCGTTGATGCCATCTCCTCAAAAGAGTCACAGAAATGAAACGGGGACTATATAGTAAATCACCCTACAACCCGTATAATCTTCTAACTGTGGGAGGTATGGAACTACCATCCAGATGCCCTTTATGGTACAAGTTTTCTATGTTGATTTTATTATTTCTTGTCAACATTGAGAATCTATCCCTTTACAAAAATTCCACGCTTCTTGAAATTTAAATTTAAATACCCATAAACTTCAAATTGTGGCAGTAAGCTTGGTCATATCGGCTAAGTGTTCAAAAATAAATTCTAGGCGTAAGAGTAATTCCAATACAGAGTGATTAAATACATCGATATTCTTTAAATACAATGCAGCGTCTATTTTATACATCCATGTGATGTGTGCGCGTGTATGTGTGTGAATGTTTTGTTAGTATTCCTTCTATACGACGTCAAGATATATGTCATGCGTTGATATAAATGTATTATAATTGTACTTGACGGGTTGAATTTATAATTGAGCTTGACGTGGGCTATTTACACATAAATGTAGTTCATTACACTAAAACTGTCTGAAGGTGGTCATTTTTCACCTCAGATAAAAGAAACAACATACATATTAATAGTGTAATCATCCAGTTCGGACAAGTCTTACTTCAGTTTTATCTGACGACTGTAGCCAGGATCATAACACTGACGTTAGTGCGACATTTACTGTTTTATTTTATTGTTGGCTCAAGAAATGAATGAACCGCACCATTTGCATATCTTTGACATATCGCCTGCGTTGATGTTGAATAAACTGATCATTAACACTTCCATTAAACTGATTTTTTTATACCAGGTAATTTTAGTAACTTCAAATAATCATAGAAATCGGTTTATAATATTTGTAGATATGAATAAAAAAAATGAATAATGCATACATGTTGTAATACAAAATACCTACAAATCGAAGTTAAAACATTCTTCTGATAATAAATACGACATGCACATTCCATTATGTAAAAAAATCTTACATTGTATTAATATAATGATCACGTTTGACTAAATGTAAGACAACAATAAAGAGACCGAAGAGATCGAATAGACCTTTGAAGAACGCATATTTTTCAAGTAAGAAAGCTTTCTGTCAAACATATTTAAAGTTTGTGAAAGCTGAACACGAATAAAACGCATATATTTCTAAGCAGAAGTAGCATCCCATTTGATAAAAAGCCAGAATTGAGCCAGTCTCTTGTCTTTTTAGTTAGTAATGCACTTGGCTATACCGTAATTGATTACGTCTTGCTGTAACATTGTGTCCTGATGCCAAGGGTTACCTTGGCTAAACCTTCATGGCTGTTTTGTCTTTTAAAATGTAATTGAAACCCAAAATGATCTTCGTTCTCTTAGGAGCAATCTCGCTCTAGTTTGCTAGTAATTATTGAGCTGTCAATGCAAGCCAATACATTATACGGAATAATCGGATTAATTAATGAAAACGTAAAATAAAAAAAGAAGTCCATGTGCATGCATGTTTTATGTTCAGCAATGTAAAGAGTCCGAGGTACATCGTAGCTCAATCCTGCAGTGACGGCTCAATAACTTAGCTACTTTCCCTGCCAAAATATCATGTAGTTATTTATGATTCATATACTGTAGCCTAGTAGGATTCATTCATGTTACCTGTAGAGCTGCCAATCATTGTCGTATTCCTACGCGGGTGGTCATATGGCATGCGTGAGTTGTGTCATAAAATGGCTGTGTTTTCTATAAACTAAATGATGAACCCAAAGACTAGTGCCTGTTATTATACTTTCACCTTGGTACTAGTAACCTACTGTTTGTGCATGATTGTGCGGTATATAATTATGCATTGGTTATAATACCAGAGTAATTACTATCTTCACTCTGCATGGCCAATTGATTTTGGAAAGGACATACCAGTTCATGAATTAAATTGAGAACTTGAGAAAGGATATACGTTTTAATGGTATGACTGATATCAGAGAGACATGATTGTGTGCTCATGTGTCTTTATATTAGCGCCAGCGGTAATAATAGTGGTTCTACCCGATCAAACAATTTAATACAAATGAAATATATTTTAAAGTTTGTACTGTATTTGCGTATTGTCAGTAAGCTGTGATAATTATGTCGCATAGAGACTCAATTTTCCACATAGGAAAAATCGTAACAAGGGATTGGATGGTACAGAGTTATAGAATTACACGTAAGTGAAATCTACCTAATATGTTTGTTAATAAAACACCTGGAACTGTCTAGCACGTCAGTCTGAAAGTAAAAGAAACATTAGCAAACAGCATTGCCACCGACTTGCGACCACGTTGGGAGCAATTGAAAACACCGTCAGCCGTAAAAATAAAAAGAGGATGAGCAACCCGGGGTAGGAAATGAGTTGATTAAGTTGTCGCAGGTTTGAAATAGAAATGTAACGATTAAACTGCCAGGTGAAGAACCGGTGATTTCACACGCCACAGCTTCCGAAACAGATGGACTTGGTATAGCATGTGATAGAAAGGGGTAGTGAGATACATAGGTTGACCTCACCCACTTCGCACCCACCCCTGCCAATGACCACACGGACGGGAAAGGTGTCCACGGAGGTCATGACCCCACTTTTGGACAATGATAGCTAGTAGTATATTATAATTGAAATAAACTAAGTGAAGCAGGAAGTGAGACTCGTAGGATTAAACGCGGTCGCCATCGTTACCTAGAGATGAAGTGATGGATCAAAGACTCGCCTGTATCTGCGAGGCGCGGCCAAAGAAAGTGATCGAAAACTGTCATATATACAATATGCATCGCTTATAATGATTGATATCAGACTGTGTGTGGGTATGATACAGACGAGTGGGCAGATGGTGGGTTGTCGGGGTGGTAGGTTGTCGGGGTGGTAGGGAGGAAGGGTGTGCTCGGGCGTGGATTTTGGATTTTGGCGGGTATTTGGGGTCACAGAAATCAGGTGGGTTTGGTTTTTGTGGGGAAATTAAATGTACACACAAGTCTATAATAATTTCAATTACTTATTACGAACTACTTATTTGTAAACTAGCAAAGTAAGTTTATATTACTAATATTAAATTACTTATTACGAGTATCAACTAGCAGATTACGCCAGTCTCATAATAACACCTTGATTGTATTAACGATAACATAACTTCAAATTGTAGATAAAAGCTGAACGGACCAATATAAGATCAAGCGAAAGCATATGCCCAAATACAAAAGTACAACCTCCATAAATTAGAAATCAATCAATAAAAAGAAATAATGAAAATATTTATGAAAGGCAAGAAAATATAAAATAATCAATAATATGTTTGTACTTCAAAAAGCTGAATGATGACCTCAATATGACTGGTGAATTGTAGTGCTTCTTTGATAATAGTATTCATAATATTTATAAAAGGAAATGAAAGTGAAATGAATCAATAAACATATAGCATGTATACATACCAATGTACAATAGTTATTAAATAAATAAACATAATACGATGCTTAATTTAGTTTAACATTCCACGTATATCCCTCGTCAGTATATATATATTGTCTCTTTATGACTGAAGGCGTGAGAAGAAGAGGCATGCAAACAAAAGGGGTATATTTGTTCCGCAGTTAGTTACCACCCCCGGCGTAACAATGGGCAGGTAAAAACCAGCAGTCGACACTGTATCAAGCCCGTCGCACACGAGGCAGGTGGAGAAGTTCTCATGGCGAGCACACCTCCTCTTCACGTTCGCATTAAACCAGCTAGCCACTTCAAACGAAACATTTACTCTCCTGGTATAATTTACACTCTCTACAACAGCGTGCTGTCACTAGAAATACCCTAGATCGGACCAACAAAGATTTTTCATGCAAGCCATCGGAGCTTTCTTTTGTTGCGAGAGATTGTATTTCCAGTCCCAATGCACGACTATCCTAGAAATAATACCGTCACCGGCCGCATCTGTTTATGTTATAACGCAGTTGAAATGATCAAAACACTGCTACTCGGTCCTACACTGCTAATGTAAATACAGAAACCGTGCGTAAAAGACGATCTTTTCTATTGACAGGCCGAAATGTCTGTCCTGAAAAAGACCAGCGGGGTATTGTCACCCGTGAGTCGAGCGTCCTTTAACAATACGTCTCGGAAGCACAACAAATGAAGGTAGCGAAGTAAACTGGGCAAGTATCAGGATTGTTCCGACGTTACAATCCCAGATAACGAAACGTGTAACTCACACCATCCGCGACTCGACTACAACAAGCGGATTAACACGACTAGTTGACTAGTCGAGACTAGTTGATTACTTGTCGGCGGTAGAGGGCGGCACGTAATGTTACTATGCATTGTAAGAGTTCTTCTGATTGCTCGATAACAACGCTATTGGGACACCAAATCACGTGTCAAGAAACAATGATTGATACAATATGAAACATCGATCAACAGTATGCATCATTGTTAGCGGATACGATGGGCTGCACTATTGAAATACGTCATACAAGTTTAATTTTTAAACTATTAAATAATTATAAAAAATCTACATGTGTATGTATGTCAACTAAAAGTTTAACAACACAGGTTGTCAATCATTCTTGAATTCATTCATATGGAAATTGGTTATTTCATACGTTTTCATGCACTTTTTTTTTATATAGCAAAATATGTAATTTACCTTATTGAAATAGGTATAAAATGATCCATTCTTTACGTGGCATTTTATACAATATAAATGGTATGTGAATGTTCAAATTCGTAAAATAAAGCCCTCTTCATATCGAACATACATTTACATGCTCGCCATCTTTGTCGTTAATGATTAAATGTATGTCCAAGCACGTCGGTTTTTCTAAAGAAAACTTACAACCCTCCACCATCATTGAAATAATTGCACCTCGCGCAAAACAAGAAAAAAATGCATCAGCTGAAAGAATTCGAAAAAGAAAAAAAAAAGCGATTATTTAATCGCAAATGTTATTATTACCCCCAATGTCAACTGAGCGTGTTTCATCGCCTTGTGTGAACGCGTCTTAACATTCAACCTCAATATGAGTTCCCAGACCTCTAAGAGGAAATTCCATTTAATTTGATCTAATTAGTTCTCAGGGTCCTAACCAACAATAAACACGGGCAAACTCTAGGCCTCTCTTACCTATACACTTGTTAACACGTATGTTCTGTTATCAACAGGGACGCAGGTACACAGAAATACTCATGTTCTATTTGCCTACGTATACAAATTGAACTGACACCCCTCATAACATCTCTTGTAAATATTGTTTTACACTTGAATTGTTAATTCGCCCTGACACTATTTATTTCAAACTGAGGTGAAAAACAAGTGTAAATGCTTCGGCGTCGCCCTGGCAGAAATCTTATTGCCTAGTATTTATTTTTCAATCTAGATTCATTAGATCTCGGATTGATAACGACTATTGAAGAGTAGAGGAAATGTAAAGTAAATTGGAATGTACAAATACGAGCATCAACAAGTATTTGCTTAAGTAACCCACACAGGTTAAGAAAGTGAGGTGTGTATGTATACTCTCACTACTGAAAGCTTTCTCGATCTTTATTCCAGTCAACCGCTATCAATTATTCCACTAAGCTGTGCAAGACATCCCGAGGTACGTATTTGTCCACGTCAAGTGACCACCTCCGCGAAGTCCGGAACTATTTTAGCTAAGTGGAGGTTGCCGGGGAGTTAGTGATCTGGTCAAACCATTTGACACCAGAGTGGCGGAGTAATTCACCGTGACGAGCTCTGTGTGTTTTACAAAATCAAGGGCTTGACTTCTTTCACGTTTGCGCGTGTGAGGACTCCGTATTTCCCTCCTTCTAGCTCATATCTGACAATAGCTTCGCCTTAACATTCGCGGGTAAACACAAAAGCACGGAAGCTAAGAGATTATGTGTAAAACTTCGTTACCGTTTGAGAAAACATTTGTATAGCTTTTCGCAATTTTCTGTTACTTTACGTTTCGATTGCATACGTTTAAAGTGCTTCAGTCCTTCATCAGAAATTGTCGTCGACATGTGAGTTTAGTGGAATTCTAGCAAACCGGAAAACACCCTAAATGTTTTTCTTTTATGACAATATTTTAAATATTTAATTTTTAAATCTGCAAAGCTTAACGTCGGCGAGTAATATGCTAAATATAAATATAGCAAACATATATATATATATATTCACGTACCCATCAGATATATATATATATATATATATATATATATATATATATATTACTTACTAATACATACGTACCTATATTATGTACACGCACGTGCATCTGAATATGTTGCAATAACATTTCCTTTCACATTAATTACGATATTTAACGTCAGTCGATACTATATCGTTTAGACTTAACATCATTCAAGTCATTGTTGCTCGAGCTACTTCTCTGCGGAGTAATGAGAGTATGAATACATTACATGCAAATATTCCACCCAGCCCCGCCCATTAAACCACCCTAGTCTCTACCCCGGGGCGGATTTGACCTCACTACCTCCTAATACACCCGCCACCCCCTCACGTACCCATGAGCTACCACACTTGGCATGTTCATTGCCTATTGATTGTATTCCGAAGGTGAGGACTTCTAATATAAACCTGCTTAATTGTCGTTTTTAATGGTTCGTGCGAAAGCATGCGTTTTAACACAATACCTGATATTATAAATTTTAATTAACGAAAACTAGAATTGGCAGTTCAGCTTCAATGATATATTTAAAAAAAAAAAAGATAAATAGCTTTCGGCGTTTCGTCATCTGATAAGTTCGACAAAGCAGCGACCGTAACTTAACATTATCGATATCATCGAAAATGAAGTGATAAGTTGTATTTCATTTGTCAATGTTACGAAAATGTTCGAGCGCGTGTGAAATCCCACACGTGTGTCGACACGCCTCCACACAATAGCAGTCGGAGCAGTGTGAAAATAAACACATTCCCTAATCGATATCCGAAACTCAACTGCCGTATTTGTCTGCAGATCTTTCTTTGTTCTGGAATAACACAAATTCCCCTGATAGCGCCCTCTGGTGATTGCGGGAGGAAATCTTATGAATGCTAGTTCACCACTAGCTCGCTACAATTTCGTTTATCTCGTTGTCTTGTAAGATGGTTTAAACATTTTTACGTATTTTTTAAGGGTTTATTTGACAATTTACGAAAGAAATCTTCGATTGTTTAGCCTGAGCTTATCTATGGTGAAGTCACGTGTCTGTGTTGCAAAGCATATATACCTGAGCATCAACTCGGGATTCCGCAAACGGATAAAATACGGTAATAGCCTAAGCACTGTGAATATATGCATTATTACATTTGGTTATTCCAGGTAATAAAATGTGATTGCTCTAAAGGAGAATATAACTTTTACGAATTTACATCAATGGACAATATATCAAGTAATGTGAAATAAATTCCTTCCTGTGAACAATAGATAGCATTGGTGTCGTAAATACATGTAAATGTTTCTTAACAATTACTACGACATTCCTTCTTTGTGAGTCATTATTTATAGTATGGTGTAGATCTGTGTATACTCATGAACACAATATATAACAATGTACATTATGGATGAACGTGTTGTTGATATTGATGTTATATCGATGTGTGATTTACAGATAACCGATAACTTGAGTCCAATAATGTCAACAATATCGCGTTATTTTCCTCTAATGCGATAAAAGAAATTGGTTTCTTAACACTTCACAATGTTATATTGAGTCGATGTCAATGCGTACATTGGTTTAAAACGCACATACACGCCTATGTATGTATATACGGTATATAGTATATTATTAGTTTATTTCTATTTGAAAAAAAAAAGAATGAGGAATTTTATGTTTTAAACAAAATAATTTTCTAACATCGCTACTATCGTGGTGAGAATTAATATGCGTAGTGATAACCTATGCTTCAAACCATCGTCAATAATTTACGTTTCAACAGACAAAGGCAGACAGTAAGAACAACCGTATACTGTTCATGATACGATAGAAACATGTATTTGCAATTGACTCAAATTACAAATAGAACATGGGACACCTTCGCCCACAAGTCGATGCAAATGACAACTTTAAGCCCTGAATATTTATTGTTTTTTTACTATTTAATTTACCCAGAGAGTCAGTACACCAGATGGTACGACGGAGAAGAGCTACACGTGTTGAACAATGCACTATAATATGCAATACTTTACATATGTTTCTGTGCATTTTACTGTGTTCATTATCTTATTAACGAAACTCACACCGCGATGGTCTCTGAAAATAACTTTAAATTACATTTATCGTATCTGTGCTACTGCATTGTCCCCTAGTTGTTATGCAAGCCGTCGTTTCTTTTGAATAGTAAATATTGCATAGTTTGTTTAGTATGTAACAATCAATGAGCGCAATGATGTGCCCCTTCAGTATATTGTTCATATGCGGCGTATAGGACATGCGATGCATTGAAAGACATGATAATGATACCGAAATGTATTCTACCTAAAGCATGAAGCGTTACGACCTCTAGCCTTCCTCTGGTCTACACTTCACTGGTTATACATGACGGGTGTTTTTTTCTTTCAAATGACTATTTACCCAAGTTATCAGACGCAGAGTATACCATCGCGCCAGTTGGCATAAGATTAACCAAGCTATAATGTATATATGTGTGTGTATATGTATGCCTGTGTGTGAGAGAGATAGAGAGAGAGAGACAGAGAGGAGGGAGTGAAGGAAAGAGATGAGATAGAGAGAGAGAG
>JAUTBZ010155723.1:0-11342 GCA_032361785.1 Lepetodrilus galriftensis
AATGCGGAACGGTCTGGCTTCCAGGAACCAGGGGCAGTATATTCTCAAAACTTTGCAACTCCTAAGAATTTAGCAAGTACTAAGAAGTTGCTTAACTGGTTTTCTGTTTATGTCCATTTTTGAAGTTTCGAAAATACGGGCACAGGATCATAGGAACCAGAAGGCCTATTCTCGAAACGTACTTACGATCTTCTTAGCCTAAGAACAGTTTGTAGCCATACTATAAGCATCGCTAAGATTGTCTTACAATCGTAAGAATGTTTCGAGAATAGACCCCCTGGTTACCAGGATCGATACCAGGATCTTTGGAACCAGTGCAGGAAGTGGAGTGAGTGAGTGAATATGGAGTGAGTGAGTGAGTGAGTGAGTGAGTATGGAGTTTAACGTCTCTGCGGGAACAGGAAGTGGAAGCGTCTGAGCAGAGGGTAGTGTCTAGGTAGTGGAGCGGTCTCCAGAACAACCACCAATGAGGTCAATTAACACACCTATTATACCATGCCATGATTACCCAGATGCATCAAAGGCAATTTGGATATCACAGTTATCCATCAAACCAGGCTGTTTGCCAGGCCCTGGGGGAATTTTAACGAGTTTAGCTGTACAATATTGCTGAATAATACTATTAATTGTGTCACGTTTCATTGGATCACATAATTGATTCTGGCAATTTTTGGCTCCAAACAAAACAACCAGTGCATGATGAATTCACTGTTTTCATGACTGATATTCCAATGCAGTGGTTGGAAAATTTCAACATTGTACGCTCTGATGTTGCAGGTGATGCCGACCATTGTGTGACTCAGACTGACACTGATTTAACATTGGTGTGGCACATGTTCTCACTGCCTTCATTTTTTTCATGAAGGAAAAAACAAACACTTTTTTTAAGAACAAACTACATCGTAGACTGAAATATCCTTCAACATCAGTGGATAGCATTTGATTCCACGATATGGACGAGTCTGATATTGGATCTTTCAAAACCATGAGCAGAGCTGCAGGGGTGTACCCAGGTATCACATTCAATGATTAAAATGTGAAGCTGTAATGTATTAGTAGCAGCCAGTGCCTAGTCTGGTTGCATTCGCCAAGGAGGTGCTTATTCCAAGCACTGCCCCACATCTGTCTCCTACAGAAGACACTAACAGTAACTGTTCTGTACGGCATCTGTAGCTGCCTCCCTCATCCAGGAGGTTAATAGTGATCAATGCTCCACATGACATCTCTTGTTGGCCATGCCAGGGAAGAGGTTCATAATAATCATTGTTGTATGGGTGGTATTTGTAGCTGCCACCAGGGAATACAATCTATAATGTGTACATACAAATTATTGTGGAACTTCATTATTTTATTTTGTTTTGTTTATTAATTGTGGCATAGTCGCTTTCAAGATTCTTTCACTTATATCACAACTTGTCAGTTTAGGGCAGGAGGAAACCCGCACCATCCGTAGTCCTGAATGTTGCAATAAACCTGCTAGCACCAGCTGGTACTGACAGACCAAGGATGATAACTGCATTGCCACGATACAGTTAGGACATCCTACCAATATCAGGAACTTCAAAAAGGACAATTTATGTTCCTTTGTACATAAAAGAAACCATATGGAATAGCAACTAAGCTATGCACATGATATCAATAGATATGTTTCTTAAAAAGATTCCACAAATTTACTAGAAATGTAAATGTAGGGTATGTATGTGTGGTATATATGCTGGATCAATATATTACATGATACACTGTACTTGATGTCAAGTTCAACAACCTGGTTCTGATCGATCTGTTCTGATTGGCCGCTAGTTAGGTCGGCTATCCGCTATGGCTTTGATTTACGCAACTTGGTTGGGACTGAGCAAATTCTAAAACACTTTATTACGACAAGGGAAATTGCTACGACTTTCACAGAAGAAGTCACACAGTCGGAGCTGGAATCAACCGCCCACAGTGGTCTTGTTCTCATTTAGTAATCAAACATCGCTACTGAACATCGCACAATAAAATGCAATAATAAATGTGTTAAATTGTTACTTCAATATTATTATAGGCTCACCAAACTAATAGGGATTGATATGAGGAATTCAATTTCCAGTAAAAAAAGGAGTGAATGTGAGTGTGCTTCAACACTTGATTAATATTTTTTTAGCGGCACAAAACATTCAAGAAATTCCTTGAATTGACAGAAACTTCATCAGGGAATGCATATGATTGGTATGAGAACTTGCCTACTGTTCTTTAAGTGTGGCCAATGGTTGCGGTCACCTTTATTGGAACGAACATTCCCTACCAATACAAATTCATGCAGGATATTTTCTGTATCGCCAAGCAACAATTAATCTGGAAAGAAACATGATGGTGCTAAAATAGCCCATGAACCATGCACACGGTGCATTTTACAACCCCTGCTTATGGGCAAATCAATCAAGAAATCGTGGTAGAATGGGATTGGGACGACATCTAAGGCAGTACACGAAGCTTTCAATCTACAGGTAAAATTTCCATTCCCTAATTCCTTTGACACAAGCCGGCCCAACATGCAATCTATTCACCCCCAAACAATACGCCATTGTACAGAATTGACTTGGCTCAAGCTTGCTACCTGAAAATGCCATTATTTGGATTTTTTCCTGAAAAGATTTCATTCAGATTTCACATTTGTCAGAAAAATCCATGATTCTGAGGCGATATTGGCCGCCTGCATTGTGGCGGTCACAGGAAGGAAACGAGATCGGGTGTGGATGGGTCCATTATGGGATCAATAGCACCCAGGTACAGGGCTGGCTGAGTGGCACACGAGCCCGTTCCTCCACGATACAGCGCCACACCACGACAGTGCCACCTGATTCGTATTCTGGGCTCAGGTGATAAGACGGCTCGAGACTTGTACCAAGAACATAAATTCAATAACACTGAATTAATTTCACATCAGCATCCACATCAACCCCCAAATGAATCCCTGATCAACAATTCCCACAATCACGGCCAGCGAGAATGGCGCACAAAATATCTACTAATTATATCTCTTACCAAATTAACAATCCAATTATCGACATACATTTATGAAATCATATACTTCAAACGGTGCCGGATTGAATCAAACATTATTTGAGAATACAAAAATATTAATAGACACATGTGGGTGCCATTTTTCAATTATACATTTCACACATTTACATTGTCTGGCCAACTAGAAAAAAACTGCGAGACTATGAGATAAAACAAATTCTCAAATTCTCAAATATTGTTTTTTTTGAAAAGCAGTACAATTAGTATTATTCTATAAATAAACCTAGCATACGGTATATCAAACCATATCTATATTCTATTATCATAATAGAATAATTAATTGTAATCGATACAATGACTGAAAAACAATGTTGACCGTTTTCATGTCCATTTTCAATGATACTTGCAGATTAAATCATTAATATTTGAGTTAGTTGATTCACAATCAGTTGGCCAAGAGACAACAGAATAAAACCCTTAGGTTATTTTGTATACCGATATTTTGTTTTTGGAAAAAGACTACATAGAAGGTTTAACTAAATAGCGAGAAAATTCAAAATGACTATCTTATATACCGTAGTGACATTAACAACTGTGCATGTGATCTTTTATAGTGGCAATAGAATATTGAACACAGAATTTTGTTGTGTTACTACCTGTAGGGTTTTTAGTATAGCATATCAATCCAGACGAAAACTAAGTGAGCTAAAACAGTAAAAGATGGCCTATTGTCAAAATAGATAACTATACAAAACTGTATTCATAAATAAATTAACATAATACAAAATAATTATTCATGCATCTGCACAATATTCCGTATTTATTCAAAGATGATATAATTTCAGTTTACCATCATAATTATATGATTCTGAAATTGATTCATAGCTGCAGACATCCTAATTTTGATTATTGGTGAAACGTCCACCTTGCCACTCCTCCCTAAGAAGGATGCCTCCGAAGACATTCGGCCAATTATACAGAAATAATAACAGGGCCGTTGGTCGCAGCAGGACATACATGAGAAGCAAACAGCAGTCAATAGCCATCAAACACGGACCACGGGATGTACGCAGAGCCACCCAGTGCTGGACATAAGTCAGAACATGTCTATAGATTATGGACAGCGTGGAACATTGTCGCTTCTCATAGTGGGATTAACGGTCACCGCGAATTCGCAAAAGGCGTCCGCAGTTACGTGACGTGTTTGTCCGGGCGAAAAACAGGCCTTCCTGGAGATGGCCGGGAACAGCAGATTTACATAGAGACTAAAATTCAGCTAAAGAAAGGTTCCATCACGAACACAATCGAGTTGTCTATTGATTAGTATCAATTAGTACATGTTGCCTAGTTCGTCCTACACTGAGGTCAATGGAGGCAATACTTGAGGTTCTCACGAGAACACCACTCAAGGCGGTGCCACGTTGACGACACTCCATGCCACATGCTCTGTCATAGTCTGTTACACTGTAAAGTCACGTCCACATCCACTGCTGTTAGGGGGACACACATAGCTGCACCTCAGCAACAGACATGATAGCCATGCCTTTGAAAAAGTATAAAAGGTCAAAAAATTGATTTGAATATATCTAACTACAAGTTAGCATTTCAAATACCATGCTGCCAATTTTTTTTAGGGAGCGAACCATGCAAAAATATGATAAGTGAACAATGGATGTCATCGAGAAACCAATGATGGTAACTGAACACCATGAATCCAGATGCTGAATGCTAAAAGTCACTGCATGTTATGTAAACATTTAGCAGAAAAAATACTGGGATGCCAAATGGGATTCAAACTTTGTCACAAAAGAAATCCACAAAATTTCGCCTACAATGTGGAAGTCAACAAATAAGAAGTATAGTTACCAAAAAATGTATCTTTGTGGTCTCACTTCAAAATGATTCAATGAAGGTTAATTTCAATTCAATGAACAAATGATAGTGTAGTTCTTGAGATTATTATAGAACTACATGGTAATCCCAGTTGGGCTGTATTTAACATGAAAATACCATTGAGTGTGATTTATTGCTTTACATCGCAGTTGGAATAGTTCCCGCAGACGTGGTGAGAAAATACCAGGGAAGGAAGACCAAGTCAGTGAGCCCTTAGAAAGAGTGCTTAACCATAGTGTATTCATTAATGTTACCTATTAGCAACAAATTAGTAGTTTCATTGTTACAGCCATGCATGTTTTTCCATAAAAATTCCAAAAGCAGAATGCAAATGAATAATTCAAACACAATGTTCTACCGGAACCATTCCTCTTAACTTATCTACCAGATCCAAACAATTTGAAAAACAAGGTTAATATTCTATAAAAAAATATATAACGTGCTTTTGAAGATATTTGAGGAAGAGCCATCAGCTTTCAGAAATAGCAATTCAAAAAAGCATTCACAGCCGCCGAGATAGATTACTGCAATTAATCTGAAATTGGACCTTGGAAGTCTGGAGTGGTTCATGGCAAGCTGGAAGGAAAGAATGAGCTCGCTGATGTGCATTGCCTCACTGGGCTAATATTCTCTTTTCTGCCGATATATCAGCTACACCAAACACACAAGATTAATTGCATTGCCATTTCCACGGCAACACCTGAAATAATGTCCTTTATGCTGTATGAGGCATCAAATCTCGTTAGGGACACCTTCCTTGCTTTGTTTCCAAACAATGGCTAAAGTCAACACTGGTAAAATGGATAATGTAGGATAAATTAGGCTTGACGGAACATGACCATCCATAATGGGATATGTATGACCAGTCATATTGGGAAAGAATTTTATTACAAATCAAAATGGTCCATATTTTGTGGATTTCGAAAGGTTACATTTAGGTTAATCCAAACGTTTCAGTTAAAAGAAATCAGCAATAGGCCTCAGTGCTATATTGTATCAGCTTCATGGTGGTAGTTAGTGTTCACGCAATGTTGGGGCTGTTTCTGTAAATTTCTGTAAATTTCACAATTGGTAATTGCAGCATACTGGAAGCCTACCAGAAACTCACTTTGTAACTGTATTTATTGTATTTCATGTTGAAATTACAAATTGACATTAATAATGAAAGAGTCACTGGACGGCCATGACATGTCCCGCATATCCCAATGCATTAGATTACCAAACTTATTGTTTTATTCAATATATATTTTCCCATAAAAATCCAAAAAGCAGAATGCACAGGAATAATTAATATTTAATTTTTCCAGAACTTAACACAACTCGTACAAGAGTTTCAGAACTTGTCCTTTGTTGATATTAACCCAGCCTTTAATGGGTACAAAATATTATTCAGAGGATTTCCACCACACTATGTATTCAAGGAGCTTTCTGAAGTCTATGCTGCCAGAGAGAGGGTAAATGGCCAAAATTAACTCCTTTGCTATTTTACTATTCCAGATGTGCTGAAAACACAATGAGAAACATTAGAATACAGCAAGGATTTGTAAGGAAAATCTGTTTTCCTGTTACAATACTTGCCTGACACTTTGAAATGATGAATATACATGGCACAGTGAAAGAAGAAAGGAAACATAACTGAAGACAGAAAGAAAAAATAAACAAGACACTAGGAAAGCTATTGTTTGTTTTTATTCAAGTATTTATAGCATCTGCAAAGCAAAATACAACACAAACGTCAGTATGATCTATACTTTGTTATTTCTTTGAAGGTTCTGGAGACTTAGTTGTGTTAAGTAATCTAAAAATTATTCAATTTTATGACTAGACAGTCGTAAACATGCCATTATTGTTCAAATACCACTACTTTTCCATTAATAAGCATGTAATAAATCACACAAAGTGATCCAAAAATAGATCACCCCTTCATATGACAGGGTGCTACAGAGCTGGATCAATCACAGGTTCTTTTCTTCAGGGCATCTCCAGTTGCCTCCGGCATGAAGAAGGTTAAATTTATAGCATACAAATGGGTAGGAATGCAGTGCATGTCCTAACAGTGTTGATGTATTGCTGTCGGTGTAACATACTGTTGCATAACATGGCTTTCTAGTGTAAATAGACGAGCATTGGCGAGGTAGGAACGATTGAGACCAGGGACAATAACATAATGTTAATATAATAATAAACCTACAAGTATTGATCAAATAATCATAATACTCATGTATTTACTAAATAAAGGACATATCTGTAAAATAGTCATAAAAGTGTGCTTATATAAAATCCATACACGGCTAATACTGAATGCAGGTTAAGCATTCAGAGTTTTTCACAAAGTCTTCAACATGTATATCAAGTTTCACACTACAGCTACTCTGGCTAGGATGTGGTGGCAATAATTGTAATATTTTTCTACAATGGAAGGCGTATTGATTTACGATTTAAACCATTAGCATAAATGTCAAGTGGCAAAACTGGTGTGAACATGACGAAAGTGTCATGGCTATATCTGTTTGGCAAGCCTTGTCTGACTTTTTGTCTGCTCAGTGAATAAGAACATTGAGTCATTCATCTTCTAGTAAACGCAAATTGTCGTCCATTTTGAAATTTTAATCCTGAGGGAAATTGTGTTAAAATTAAAGCAACACACTTCTGACATTCATTTTAAGACACCATGACATTAATAATTAAATCGGATGGCAGAATACATTTTTGATTATCTCTTTTGATGAAGTATTTCCTAAGATGCCATCTTCCAACAATGTTTAGACAGTTGAAAAATATTTGATCACTTTGTTTTAAGTCATGGGTGTCGTCACCGAATAGCAATATGCAATTCTGAAATGTTTTGCGAAGCTATCGGCTGATAATGTGATGAGCTCACCTTCCCCCTCCATGCCTTCGGACATCATTTGTACAGGTTACTTTGAAGCAACAGTCGGCTCAAACGTGGCAGGGTCTCGAGAAACGTGTTGACAGTGCTGATTAGTGGGCCGGGCACTGATTACCAAGTTCCCAGGACTTCAATCAAGAGTTGTGGCACTTGATGCAGTTCGGGTAGACCGCTGGATGCACACCTGTAAAACAGAAAGAGACAAATAACAGCCAGCCAGGTAGATCTTGGCCCAGTGGATCAATGTCTCATTAAATATTGCATGTAGGTATGTATGCGTGTGTATGAACAGGCCTAGCAACCCGTCGAATCACTGTCACAGTGCAGTCAGCACACGCTGTCATGTGCAGGCAAATATTGCATTGACTTCGTTGCCAGGTTAATTTGATTTATATTTGGAAACTTATCTTCTACCATCTCTGTTGGCCTGTATACTACTGCAGTAATGTATAGTATTGAAGTGAATTGTAAAATTCCAATGCAAGCGAAATGCCGATAGTATATCCGTTAGTTGCACAAACAGCAGTATTTAATCAATTCCTCCTTCAACTGGTATTAATATTGAAACCTTCACTTGAAGGTCAAACAGATGCTTTTCTAAAGAAAATAAGATTATTTAGAAGAAAAAATACATTAATCAGTAACTTCCAGCTTAGAAAATGCATAAAAAATAAGAAAATATTCCAGATGAATGTGTTACTGTTAGCTTAAAAGAAAGTATACATTATTCTGCTATTGATGGATTCAATGTATTACATTGGCATACATTTAGGACAGTGCAGCTCTTTAGACAAGACATGAAGCGTATAATGCCCACAGCTACATGGCCTGGAAACAAAGCCCGACAAACAATATATCCTCCACGGTTCTACAGTCCACCATCGCTAGATATTCTCCATCAAGTCTATGAATAATAAATAATGATGAAAACTCCTCAATTCCGTTTATACAAAGATATTTTTCTGGCATGTCCTGCCACCCTGTCCCGACGTCCTGTTCTGACGTGTGAACAATGTCACGACGCTCGCAGGGCGTTTCAATACAGGCAACCAAGCATCATCATCCACAATAGCACAGAGAACAGGTGCACTCGTTCCAACAAAATAGATTGCAATTAATTGACTGCAGTTTCTGTTTTATTCATTTAGTGAAAGACAATTCCCATTATTTGCTTTTAGTAATGCATGCCATCGGGTCGAATTCATAGAAGCCTTCAATTTCCTGAAAGTCTTTGCATTGATTGACAGATAGATGAACTCAAAGATACATGAAATATTCAACAATAGGAAGGGGAATTACAGTAAATGTAGGCTAATGCGTAACCACTCGAAAATTAAAATAACGTACAGAAAATATTTTCTGTGATTCTAGGTTTGGTTACATTTGAGTAAACATTACACGACATATCTACCGGTAATTTGAATTTATTATGTAAATACAGTGCTGCCTCGATATAACACCCTTAGATGCATCGCGGATTCGGATACAACGCGGGGTCCAACGTGGACCTCATTTAAAAATAAAAATTTTAAAAATTTAAATGTCTTTAATTATATTCGTTCATATATGGTAACGCGGGTATTATAACGCGGGTGGCATGTCATGGACACACTGCCCAAATGTAACTACTACCTACATACTAATTCTCTTATTCTTGGCGATAACTAAAAAACTGTTTTTCCATTTACAATATTGGATTCCTGATTTCAATATGATGAACAAAGTTATTCCCTCAGTGCACTGGCTTAGTCTATGTACATAAGGTGTCAGTTCAATCCATATCTTGGCCTTTGTGGAGATGGCAAAGACATGTACGGCCCTGCATAATATCAAGTTAGTGAGCTAATCACTTGACATATCAGTTTGTCACCAAACCATGATTACATTATATTTTAATAACAATTATGGAAACATCGTAATCAATTTTCACAATTTTTACATAGAACTACGCAAGAAGAAACATACAGGTAAACATAATATTCTGTTAACCATATATCTGCTGGAGGCATCCCTAAATACCCTATACAGCACAGATTATAATTATTCCAGCAGGGAGACAGTTAAAGAAGATGCACTATAGTAAGATCCAGCTACTGCCATGTTTTGATCGACTATTGCTAATGGTTTCCAACTTGATCAATAAAATACTCAATACTAAAGGATATTTGTTTTGAAACTGTATCGATTCATCACGCTTCCTTCAAGTATTCCGTTCACTCCCGTTTTCAAAGAGAGTTGGGTATTTTCATAAACTTTTAATTGCCGGTGCTTAAAAAGAAACCTACTACAAAAGCAAACTAACAGGACTGGCATCCCTTCGGGCTGGTGTCTTTCCATTTCAGACGCTTTCCTTTCTTTGGAGTGAGTCGGTGCAGAGCTCTCGTTTATGTTTGTCTAGTGTTGGACGTCTCCGAATAAAAAGCAGTCGACTTTCCACGAGCATGTTAAGAGAAGTATTTCATGGTGAAGGTGATTTGTGAAGACTCGGCCAGTGCTCGGCAGTACCTAGCTGCTCAGCAAGTTAGAGACAAAGACAGACATTGTGGAGAAACATCAATATATCTGGAACTATGATGAGAGATCAATGTTCTGGGTGTCCATTAGGAGCGTGCATGCTGTACAGAGAACGCTAGGGTGGAACCAAGGAGGCCTGGGTGGTGGCTGCACGTGGGGTGGGAAAATAAGTGGGTGGATGTGGGGTGGGAAAATGATGGATGAATGTGAAAATGAGAATGAATGTGCAGCGGGTGTATTTGGGGTGGAAAATAATGGATGAATGTGAAAATGAAAGTGGATGGCGGATGCATTGTTGGGTAATGTTGATCATGTGTTAGGTGGATGCATGATTATGTGGATTGAGTAGTAGGTGGATATAAGATTGTGAATTGTGGGATGAGTGGATGTGGGGTCGAGTGTAAGCAAAGTTGAAAATGAGAATTGAGTGGATTGTAGATGCAAGATTGAAAGATGTGGAGTGGTGGTTGATGGTGGGGTGTGCCGGATGTAATTTTGATTGAATTAATGTTTTACGTCGCGGCGGGAATATCTCACCCATAGGCGATGACTGCAGGATGTAATGATGAGTTCACATGGGGTGGGGACTGAATAGTAGGTGGATGTAGATGGGTAAATGAAGATTAAATACAGACATGAAATATTTTCAGTATGGATGCACTGAACATAAGAAGCAAATCCATGATTGATTTTGTAAATAGGGATAGTGGGCCTTCCACATCGATTATCTTATTTTATTATCTGTAGATGAGATGTGGGGGGAAGAGGGAGAGAGAGAGAGAAAGAGCTAAGGAAAATGATCAATCAAACTAGTGTTTCATCCCAAAATGTAAAAGCTTAGGACATATGTCCTAACTCACAGGAAATCAATAGGACATTTTAGAAATGATAGAAAACATGAGTTAAGTTGTTACGTAAATCTTTCTTTTTATGTACGAAAACTAAATAATTGGCATTCTTTCAGAATAGAACTGTTGCTATATTGTTTTAATTAATGCTCAGATGGAAAGTCATGTCTATTCTGATACCAGGTGTCTTGTGG
>JAUTBZ010155734.1:0-11342 GCA_032361785.1 Lepetodrilus galriftensis
CGATATTGATAGGATGCACTGACTGTATAGTGGCAATGCAGTTATCATCCTTGGTCTTGTCAGTACCAGCCGGTGCTCGCAGGTTCACTGCAACATTCAGCGCTACGGATGTTGCGGGTTTCCTCCTGCCATGCACTGCAAGCTCTTGTATAAATGAAGGAATATTATAAGCGCCTCTAAATCCCAATTTTAAAATAAGTGAATACGACTATATTTATTTTATTTCGTGTTAGTATATTTGAAAGTCATCAATCACTATTTAAAAATGATGCATATACATCCAGATGATCATTTTGATTAATTGGATATTATGTTTTCAAGAAAGCATACATATACACGTAGTATCACAGCTACGTGTAGTTAAATGCATACAATCGCTGATATCTACGAAAATATGTGATGGAAAGTTGAGCTATGTTCACATTATTTTTATGAATGCGAAGAATATATTCATATGTTATATAATTTGTACTTACAAAAATATATTCATCCCTCTAATGTACGGGGGGACATTTCTATGAAATGCATATATACATGCTCGCTACATAGGTCTAGACATTAATAATATTGCCATGGGTCATAAGTAGATCATGTGTAATCGTGACAGTATATTTGTAAATACTATTGCGTTTATTTTCAGGTATGGATACCTACATAAAGTCCTTTCTAACATCCACAGAAGTAAAGCTAGGTGTCGTGGTTTTCGTCGTCTCAAAAGCTGTTCTGGACTATATTCGATACCTCAGATCCAGTTTGAAGAAACCTCCGGGACCATGGGGCTATCCTATCATAGGGCACTTGCATCTACTGGGGAAAGCGCCCAATGTTACGTTTCAAAATATGCGTGCTACATACGGAGACGTTTTCAGAATTCGTCTAGGAGGCTGGCCAACGGTTGTGATCAACGGCAAGGATGCAATAAAGGATGCATTATGTAATTATAAGGATGCATTTTCTGCAAGACCACCATTCTTTGGCTTTTCTTTGGGCGACGGATCTGGATTTACCTTTGGCAAGTTCGACGACACGGCAATACTTCATCGGAAGATGGCTGCAAAGGTAATGTTGTCCTTCAACAACAGTAAAAGCAATTCTGTTGAAGAGCTTCTGGCGAGAGAAGTTGAGACGCTTCTTGGATGCTTTGCTGCCAAGAACGGAGCCAGCTTCAACCCACATGATGAGATATTCCTAGCAGTGGGAAGCATAATCTATCAGATATGTTTCGGACGTCTTGAGAACATCAGAGAAGACAGGGATTTCGTCGAACTTGTTTTCAGATCGGAAATGTTCAACGAATTCGCTGGAACTGGAAACATTGTGAACATCTTTCCTTGGCTGAGATTCATTATACCCTGGAAGGTAGCTCCTCTGGTGAACCTTGTCAAGAAGTCCTCTGAACAGCGGGCAAAGAAAGTGGAAGAGCATATGAAAACTTTCGACCCCAATCACCAGCGTGACATTACAGACGGATTCATCAAAGTGTCAAAGAGTGGCAGCAAAGAGGCTGAGATTTTAGGCGATAGGCGAATTTTCAACGCCATTGATTCCATAATTGGTGCAGGGTTTGGAACGGTAGGAGACACTTTAGAATGGATGATTCTACTGATGGCTGCACATCCGGAAGTGCAAGAAAGAGTTCAACAAGAACTTGATGAGGTTGTCGGGCCATCTAGAGTCCCATCCATTGAAGACAGAGACAGGTTGGTGTATACGGACGCAACCGTTCATGAAATGATGCGTTTCATAGCTCTGGTTCCCCTATCTCTTCCTCACGCCGCCACGGCTGATACTGAATTCCGCGGATACTTTATCAGTAAAGGAACGGTTGTATTCATCAACCTGTACTCTACGAGTCACGATCCTGCGGTGTGGGGCGACCCGGAAGTCTTCAGGCCGGAGAGGTTCATCGATACTTCCGGTCAGATTAAGCATGAATTGCTGGAAGAGTTCTTGCCATTTTCCATCGGAAGGCGGAGGTGTTTCGGGGAGGCTTTGGCTCGAACGCAAGTCTTCTTCTTCTTTGCTGGAATCATACAGAGATGTACTGTTATCAAACCACCGGAAGTTGACAAGTATGATCTAGAAGGTAAAGTTGCACTGACCAGACTTCCTACGCCTTTCAGTGTGCAGATTATCACAAGACTGTAGGTGAAGACAGGCACGGTGAAACTATAGCCTATCATTAACCGGGGACATGTAACCTTAGAATGCTGAAAAGTGAGTGTTGCGTTGGAATAATAATATAATTGCCAGTTATATACTAGTACTTTTACTTACGGTATAGCATGTATAAGATGTGTAGACATATACGTGTGTTATCCCTTGGGGCGATGCATATGCCTCTAGCTAGAGACGTTTGTTAGGATAGCTATACAGTAGTTATAGGGTCATTTAGGATATTTATGAAAAGACGTCAGAAATATACAGATGGATGTAATTAATTGCATATACACATGTTTGCTTGCATAAGTTGAAACTGATATAACGAAGCGATTATTATCAAGTTTATTTAGTGATTTAGTGTTTGATGATTGTTAATTTTCTGAAATAGCATTACCAAGTAAAATAAATTGATATTAAAATCAGTTTGCATGGGTATGTTTTCCTCTGTTATCTTTGTTTTTGCCGGTAAGTAAACCTGGGACTACATCGGAATATAATGTAAGGCAAGTAAGTGCTTTACACACTATGTATTACATAACAATGATTTTATTAATGGTGATTTTATTTCCTTTATAAACTACCTCTTCTCACGGTATACTATACTCGATTATGTAACTGCTAAACGCTATTTCTGAAATAGAACATAGTTCCATTTTCTCGAATGCTATCCTCAGATTTTTACGGAATATCATTAGCAGAAGCATAGTTTCCACTGGATACCCAACTACTAGTATGTCTCACCAGACTTCATTGTCTAGATTCCTAACTAACAGGATACTGGTATGCCCCATAAGATCCTACGTATATATGTAAAGAGTTTCCCAGCTACCGTACGCCGATACGTTGATCTGCCGACATTTAGCATCATCACGTACAAATGACTTGCACAAGTAAAGGTCACTTTTTGCTACTGTCGTAATGGTAAAATGGGTAGTAAAATTCGAGAGAACACGAATAATGTGATTGGGTTAGAAGAAGGAAGTAAAAGGAACCCGGAAGATTACTTGGAATAAACACGAGCATAGACAATATACTTAGACGGACATATCGTATTCACATATAGGTAACCATGTCTTTAGGGCAATTACAGTCGTTCGTACGAATTCTTAAATATCACTAATTCATTCAAGAATAATGTGTTCTGACAAGATAGTATACATTTGTAAGCACTTGTATGTTGTTGAACGAAAACTAGAACAACATGTTAATCCTACTTTTGCAAGTAGCAAGGAAATTACGACAATATTGTCCTATGCTTGCATGCAGTATTAAGTATGGTAGTGCAGTTTACGACAACATTGAATTCAATGCAATATGTATTAGACGACTCATATTTGCATCTATCACTGCATCCTCAAAACACAGGCCAGTATGTCTACATTTAACCTCCGTCAAATATGTATTTTACGGAGGTTAAGTGTGAGTCATAATGGCCTGTTATTCGAGGATGACATCACGGTGGCAAATACACATATGGCATATGCTTGTGTTTGTCAGGCGTGATCACTGCATCTGTGTTATCGATCGATTGATAGAGATGCACTGACAGAATAGAAGATCCGTTCACTACTAGGGCTACCATCTTTAAACATTACATCAGGCAAATCATGCCTTCGATGACATACGTTAAATCCTTTGCCATTAGATATTGTGTTTGTGTTGTACGTACATCGTGTGCGTGCGTGTATATTGTGTCCATGTGTGTGTGTGTGTGTGTGTGTGTGTGTGTGTGTGTGCGTGTGTGCGTGCATGCGTGCGTGCGTGTGTATGTGTGTGTTTATATATATATATTTCCAGCCTAACATCTACTAATCTAAAATAATATATTAATTACAAGTTCCAGAACAGTCCCTGGATATATTCTACAATGTTTCCCATATCTGTTATGATCAAATTCGTGTTCATATCATGATTAATCGCTGAGAAGGTCATCTAACAATTACCAATGCGTTGAGATGCTTAATGACCTTGGATCATGGTTTAAGAATGACATTTATCACACATGACTTTCCAACAACGTTTATATTTACTAACATTACAATCCTTATTTAGTAACATTGAAACCTGTCTGTGATTGACAACATAAAGAACAAATAACAATTACAGCAGAAGTATTCTATATATTATAAAAGGCAAGAATATTGAACATAAAAGATGGAATGTGTCGCACTCTTACCCATCATATATGGGCATGCTACAGAGTAGCAACAATGTGCGCGCTACATGATTTTAGGCGTAGGCTGCATATCGTGATATTAATTTCCTGTAGGAGGCATATTTTCTCAAGTCAAGCTATAATACTATGAGCCAAGAAAAAGATACTCTAGATTTACTTCTTCGTTAAGACGGATACCGACGGTGGTATTCAAAGTGTGAGAGTGATGTCGATCAATTCCTGTATGCTCAGGAGCGACTTCAGCCCGGCACACACCCGACTTTCTGTAGTGTCATTGAGACGTCGCTGGTTAACTCAATATCCCGAGCAGAACGTAACAATGTGTGATCGCTTATTGAACTGCATTACAGTTGATTGAGTGCCAATTTATGTTTCTAATTCCATACCATCTACCGCGGGTGCATTTAGAATAAGAATATTGACATAGAACTGCAGTTATTATTCGAAAAACATTTCTATGGAACATGCATCTAAACTGGTGCTAGATCTGAATTGTGATGGAAATTTATCGCGATTTAATTGTTACAAATCAGATACAATTATGTTAATGTTGGTGCTAATTTTAAAGGTACATGTATGTCGTGATACGAAAATAACTCTAGGGTCTCGCGAAACTGTGCTCATCTTGGCTTCTGAGAAAGCTCCATGGTACGCCTACATTATTCCTGGCATTGGCACGCCTGGTAAATAGTGCGTTATTCAATTAAAGGGGCATTTCCTACTGTCAAGAACTGCTGCAAACCTAAGCTCTAGGTGATAACACGGATCGCCTGCAAAACCACTTGCAAAGTCATCTTAGATCGATTAGTAACAGTATTTTTTATTAAATATTTGATCATCATGTTAAATTCAGTCACATAATATAGGCATAGATACTGTATAACATTGTACTAGTTATGTTCCATATTTTACAGTACAATTTCATCTGAAAAACTAAATTGTGTATAAAAACAATGAATTGAATAAGCTTTGAGCGCTTTAGGTAGTTTTCTGCACGAGATATAACGATTACCTGTTAGAACCATGACATATAATCTACCTTCTTCTACATGCGTGCTAGATCGACATCGGCCACCTATAAAACTGTTATGGCAATAGTGTAGCGGTCTTCTGTTTATAACGCCAATAGTTCTTTCTTACAGCCAATATAACATTATAAAATGAATTAATATTGGATGTCAACGCATTAACAGTCCACATCTCATTTAGATTTACTTTCTACGATACAAGTACATTCATTAATATTATTAATTGCATATTTACATGATATGGCAAACATGGTAATTAAATGAAGAGGAAACGGATACATGACGTGGGTGTGGAAATTCATTAGAAAGAACGGATAAATATGCAATATTAATATACCGTATCGTCCGGCAATTCTGGACAGGTTATTTCTAGGATCTCTCGAGTATAGGCTGCCTGGACCTCTTTGACCTTCCGACTATCATGACTTCCGGTTTGCTATATATAACTGTATTATCCTTCATTTCTTTTATGTGAAGGTGACATTTTCTTACATCAATAATTGTACATTTTCTCATCTGACGAAATGGCAACAGAACTAATAATGATCGACGTTTTGCATCGATATAAGCTTCTTGGCATGCCCTACTGTCTTAGTTCACAGAACTTGTTCAGCTCACTAGCGATTAACATACGGTCTTATTACAAGAAGAATGAACGGAATCCAAGAAATGAATGGCTTATCAGAAAACATGAATGGAAGAGAATCCCTATGAAGAAATCAATATCCTATTACTGAGAGCGTACATTTTATATGGAAGTGTTAATTGTTAATGTAGATCTGCCGTTATTACAGAAATGACGACACTCAGCTTCCTGGTAAGGGGATTTTATCTCAGTAAATACTAGCTATGGTCATGTGTGTTGATGGAAACAGTGTCATAAGGAAGCTAAGTACACATGCGTTTCTGCATATACACCACAGTCCCGTAATGGTTGTAGCAGCAGGTTGTCAGAATGCATTACTATCGGTCATTATTTATATGATAAATATGATTAGGCGACTGTAGAACAATGCTTAGTAGAAGCCACAACCGTTCTTTGGTGTGTCATTGAATAGACCATCTAATTGCATGATTTAACCATTTTAGGCGCTTCTTTATGAAGTATGGTCGTTACAAAAATACTGAATCAATACCAAGAATGCGTGAATCAATACCAAGAATGCATCGAATTTCACATTTGTTTCATTGTAACATACTTCATTGTAACATATGTAACATACTTCATTGTAACATACGGATCTTGGTATGAGACCAATGTATAGCAAGTGCGTGGTCGCCATGTCATGTTATGTCTATAAAGAGACGATACCCGGTGAAGTCGTTTCTGTATTAATGAACATACTTCATTGTAACATATGGATCTTGGTATCGTTTGTCGAAACCCACATATCCCATATGAGACCAATGTACTATAGCAAGTGCTTGGGTTCACTTTGTCCCCCTCTGTGAGGTCTCTGTTGCGGACTTGTAGCAGAAGACGAACGCTCGTAGATGGTGATGATGGTTTATTGCTGTAACTGTGAAGGTATTCAGCATAAGTACAGAAACATGTCATGGAAGCGACTAGTAAGAGACGATACACACAGTAAACTCATTTCTGTATAACAAGTCATTCTTCAAATATGTTCGGGTTTTATTTTATGATGGTTTGTCAGTACCAATATCATCAGCCGCTGATCCTGGTCGTTACCATGGCATTGCTAATATTGGCACATGGAAACTGGTGTAAAAACGTTAACTCCTTCGCAGTTCCTAAAAGCCATCTATCTTTACTATAAACTTTCAAATAAAACATACGTAGTGACTCCTACGTATGTTTTGTAGGAAGTTTATAACATAGTGATAGTAAATAAATATTTATAAGTCAAATATGACCTTTTAGATTGTTGTTTTTTCAGGTTCCAACAGTTTTAGAGACGTTTCTTTGCGTATCATGTTATTTAAAGAATGTGGTTTTATTGTTGCCACTAACCACTAACCACATTATACTTGTAAGAATTAAATAAATTCTACAAGCCTAGCATTCCAAATAATTATTATGCCATTACTTATGCTATGACATGCTATTAAATGTGTTTTCTCTTTTGTATAATCCTATTGAATTTGTGACAATAAAATATGTTGAAACGTTTTTCTATGACTAATATTTGGCACTATGCTCGAAACTGGGACATACACTAAATCCGTATTTCCGTATTCTGAGAATAGACGTGAACTAAAACGCCTCGCACTTTACTATGGTTGGCCTGCGGGAGTATGTACAGGTCAACTCTCAACAGTAATACCGTACACCACTTCAGAGATGCAGTTGGAAAGGAGACACACAATGGAATAGCATGGCTCAGAACGCAGTATTGTTGACGTTATTTATAACATAATTACATCTCTGCTCTCCCAGGCCAGTATGCCGTGAAATTAGCCAGGCTTCCGTGACCTATACTCAATTTAATTTGACCTTCTCCGTACTTCCGTGTTTCAGTGATCATTACGTCCACCCGTAGCTGTGGAGTGGAGTGGAGTGTAAGAGTGATTGTATTGCTGCTGGACAATAATTTCCTGACTTTCGCGAAGGAATATTGATATATATCTCTGGGTATCGTTTCTCGAAAGTTCTCATATCCATTATGAGTTTATATAGCGCTCTCGTAAGGAATATCAGCTACTAGGCAAAAGGTCCGAATAAGCCAAGGTCCGAATGGGCCACGGTCCGAATGAGACAAAGTCCGAATGAGCCAAGGTCCGAATGAGCCACGGTCCGAATAGGCCAAGGTCCGAATAGGCCAAGGTCCGAATGAGCCACGGTCCGAATAGACCAAGGTACGAATGAGCCCGTTACAATAGTGAGTTCCCGATCGTCATAATTATAAAGGATCGCAATGGGAGTGCTAGATACGAGAGCTTCGTGAAACAATATTAAAATTTCACATGCATTACATAAATAAAGTCAGATATATTTTTTCGCCAAGCTCAGGTTATGAAACAAATGAACAATTTATCACATCGACAAATGCTATGTGCGTGTTTATAATGAGTAGACATACTTCAGACTGTAACGGATTAACTACCGATTATTAACTAAAGGTGTGCTTACGATATCTTATTTGTTACTTGTTTATCACCGTGTGTGCAAATCTGTTTGATCAGCACTTATTTTTACGAGCTCAGCGAAACGCCTTCAACGAATGTATTGAGTGGTGATAAATGGAACACCATCACGCGTCTGAGATCTTCACAATAATTTACTCCGTATCACTAATTTTAGAAATTATTGACGTAAATGTCTGGCTCTGTGGCTATCTACGATACATTAATAGCTTACGCTATGTGCTTGCAAGATTAGATGCCACGCTATGTTTTATAGCATCAGATGACATTACTAACACGTAGTTGTCCACTTCTCTCTACCTTGGTGTTCCTGTGGCAGGTAGTCAGTTCCCATAGTAATGTCATAATTAATTATTGCTCATTGTATGAATTTGTTATGTCATTCATAATGCCAGCATTTAGGACATAGCTTGTGGTAAATCCCGTTAGGTTGAGCTTGATTGATCATTGGATATTAATGCTGAAAGATATATGAGAGATTGAGACAAATATGGTATAATATTCTTACCGATTTATATACATTTAATCGATACTAAATGTTATGACACTTATGCATGAACATTGCAAATAATTATTTATTTTCCCTTTGGATATGAAGTTGATATAAAATAAAGCATTGTGTAATGCCTCATAGTTAACTACGGAATGTGGTATCTTTTTTAATTGGGGTTAAAACCTCTATCCAGATTATTTCAGTTACTGGTATATCACGGATTGTCATTTGGGGTTATGAGGAAATCCGCTACATTCGTTACTTGGCGCTTACAGTACATTGTATCCGGATTAACACGAATACTGCAGATGTGTGAATATATATAAACGGGTATCATGCAGCACGGTGATGGATATAACGGGTTCACCGTCAAACAGGAAACAAATCACTACTTCTAGGAAGCAATACGCATCGCTTTCTTGAATATTTCATGTCGCATGTCCGGGGATATATTGCTATTCTAATCCTACTGCTCATGAACGTAGTTAAGAAAAATGCCTGGTTTATAAGCATCAATGTCTTCGTGCATGAATGACATATGTGTACTCAATTAATGTGTCCATTAAATATTCAATGAATAGTAATTTATGCAGACATCAATAACAGTGTGTTTAGCGGGCTCGATCTTCCCAGTATTTCCACAATGGAAGTTCAATTGCATTGAATGAATAGTATTGGCGGAAAACACAGTGCATAAGTATAACTTGCATTTGGATCATACATAATCTTAACTGAATCAGAAACTACGAAACATATATACATGATCATTTTAAATGTTTAACTGGTAAATTCAAGCTCTATTCTCTATTCGGTACTTACATACATTGCCATCACGGTGTGTTAACATGTATCATCATCAAGCGTGTTTTATATTACCTGACAGTATGTATACTAATATTCATCTCCACAAGTGTATTGGGCTACAAGTGTCAATATTTTCATATTTTATTTTATTTTTGTATTTTTATATCGGTTTGTGTGTGTGTGTGTGTGTGTGTGTGTGTGTGTGTGTGTGTGTGTGTGTGTGTGTCTCTCTGTGTGTGGGTGGGTGGGTGGGTGGGTGGGTGTGTAGGTGTGTGTGTGGCTGGGTGTGTGTGTGTGCGAGTGCATGACGTGTGTGTGCGTATGTGTCCTGAAAGTAGATAAATTGGTGTCGCTTAACATTCAAGTTGCAATAAGACTACAATAACTTGATTCGTATCTCCTTTCAGGCAACTGGCTCTTGCACAACTCCGGAATTGATTCCATTTAAGTTTCCCCCAAGACACGTCAAAATAGGTATTTTTTCACGTTATCATTTACCTTACTTATTTGTTGCTGCTGCACAGTTTTCACGACGTGTCTAAAAGCAATCCATTTTACAACCACAGACATTAACTCTGGTATGTGTTACGAGGTTATTGTGTAACTCACACAGCACAATATGTAAAGTACATGACTACACTTACTCCACAGTTCTACCAGTTCAAACACAACCCTGAGATTCTTTTCGGTACCTTCTGTTCAGTTCCTTTGGGGATCTAACGGAGAAATCACATGTTAGATCCCGGCATAATGAATGATGATGACTGAATAGACAGACCTATATTATATTTCAGTAATTAGGGGATAAAGAAGATGCGAACACCGACTGCTTGAATAATCCTTGGAGAATACTCCTCTGTCAGGATCGTCACCTGGTGGTCTTTGATCAGAATTACTTCCCTTTAAATCTGAGTTCCTCACATGGTGTGACTGGATCTGTGTCTACATGGGTCCATTTAGGTGACGCTAGCTTTACTGTGTTGGTTAATTATAACTATAGTCTTCTGTCCGGGAACTGGATCGACGTATAAATAATGTTCTTCCTCCATTTCCTGAATGAATGAAGTATGGTGGACCAATATTGCCATCACCTCTCTGACACGTGACACGGGTTTGCTTGTTCTGTGGTACAGTGAGAGTACCAAGAAGGAGGTTCTTCCCACTCATAGCATACGACACTCGAGTTGTTACCTATATTTTACGTGGTCAGGTTAGGTGCTCAAATAAGTTTTCTAATGAACAGAATGTTGCTTAAGAGAAATATCAATAAACAGGCTTTGTAGTTTTCGTCAACACCATCACAATTTTATAGAAAGATGATAGTATGAACGTGGTTAAATTACAGAATAATGTAACACTCAGAGCTACGGGTGTAGTGATGCAAGTGAAAGAATTTTGAACGCGGCTATATACCCCAATTAAATATTACAGCTTGGAATTGATTTGGAAATGACCGTTATACTTCAAGCAGTCTCCTAATGTGTTTTCGTTAGAGTAGCCATGACAGAGGTTTTTGAAAAAATAATAAAATCATACTTTGTGATATATTCTCATGTTCAGGAGCGTAAGG